>LOND01000462.1:134693-146638 GCA_014220965.1 Paragonimus kellicotti
CGTCTTACCGTAGGGGTGGAAGTGTTTCCGAAACAATGACAGAATGTGAATGCAAGGAAGCCACATCGAACGGTAGAAAGTACACTCACATGTGCCCTGCACGCTATCCACGACGAAAGCGTCGCCATCATGTTGCACACGCAGCTGCAATGTTCAAGGTGATTACCAATGAATCGATTACCTCACACTCAGATACTCTTTCGAAATGGAGTCGTGGAGTCCGTCCGTTCAGATGTTTTTGAACAAGATGGCTTGCAAACGTAGTCATTCTGTGGAGATGTTTTCGAACGTACCAGTCTACATCGACAACTTCACGACGATCGCATCCGTACGTCGTTTGTATTTCGTACTCTCGCATCAGCCATTCGCTGTGGATCCAGATTTTTTGAATGGCAACAGCTAGGAAATCCCTTGGGTGCGTTCTCTTCTTCAACCGTCCGTTTGCATTCTCCAGCCTATTATTCGTACGATTGCCAAAGTGGACAACATCGCTTGCGCATGAATCGCCCACTTCGGCTTGATGTACAACCAATGACACAACAAATAATTCAAAAACTTTTTATCCGTCCTGCGGATGATATTCAAGTCACGTTTGAACCTACGGTATACGGTGTACATGTGCAACTTACTGTTCTTCATTGTCTACCGTAGCCATTCGATGGAAGAGATAACGACTGCGGAAAGAGTTCGTCTGTTAACAAACATGACAAATAAATGTTACCCACAGTACCTCCCTCGTTACGTAACGCATCGCGGAGCGTACTATGGCACAGTTACTAAATCTATCAGTAATGGTGCGCAGCGCAAGTTCACCACATGGGCTGCTTCTCGTCTTGCGTCACGCCAGTTTATCCATGGAACAAACGTCGTTTACCACGGTGAACAGATCACTAATTTTCACTATGTTCTCGGTATTCTCTGTAACCCCCAAGAGCGGTGCTACACCCAGTTTTCAATGACTGCCTTTCAGGTCAACAGAAAACCGCTGACATCGAAACGGACAAACTGACTGGATCCGGGTGAATTGGGTCTCCCAACCTCGAACCCGTGAACAAATCGCTGAATCGCTTAAAAAAATCTTTTGAACTGACTGTCGCTGACCTTGAAATTTAGCGTAGCCGCACTTTTTGACGTATTCTTTAATTTCCGTTGTTGAGGGTGGGTAGGTTTCGATGTAATGGAAATATATGAAAAAATAATTTTTTTCTACGTGAACTCAAACGCTCGTTTACACATATTAAAGAGTAGTAGCGGAATGACCTGGTGATGTGGCTTAGCCAACATGATTGTATACAGTTTCAATTTCAAATCCAGGACTTGATGAAGGCCTGCGCCTGTTGACGTCCTGATGCTTGACTGGTGTGATCCGGAGATTGACCAGACTGCGTTTTCTGTCGATGCACTGCGTTCGGTAGTGGTCTAAGGGTAGGGATAAAAGAAAAGATGACAAATCTTGGTTGCCCTGAAGCAAGCAGATCATTTTTCGATTAGTACAGAGTAGGAAAAAGGTTGCTCCAACATTTGTCTAGCTCCCTTTTGAATACATCCACGCTGGAGGCCTCAACAATCTTTGCAGGCAATTTGTTCCACGAGTTGATTACCCGGTTAGTGAAAAAGTTAAATCGAACAGCCAACCGTGATCTTGTTTTCTTGATCGTGAACCTATGACCTCTTAAATCTCTGTCCTGACGTATCACGAACAAACACGCCAGGGGGCTTGTGCCGGTGTAGTGGGTAAGCTTGTACACTTCAATAAGGTCTCCTCTTACCCGCCGGCGTTCGAGCGAGAATAAGTTCAACGAGCTTAGTCGGTCTTGGTAGCTTAGACCCTTCATACCCCATACCATACGTGTGGCTAGCTTTTGTACCTTCTCGAGGACAGCTATGTCCTTTATGAGATACGGTGACCAAGCTTGGGCACAATATTCCAGTGGGGGCGAACTATGGCCGAGTACAGTGGGATGAACACTGCTGGACATGGGTTGGCGATCGCGGATTTCAGTCGGTATAACGCCCGCCGTGCTTTTGTCGCGGCTGCGGCACACTGTGCAGATGGAGCAAATGTGCTAGTGATTTGGATACCTAAGTCTCTCGTTTGCTGTTTAGTTGCTAGCTCGATTGTCCGTCCATGTGCATCCCTTATATACCTGGGGGTCGAGTGGGAAGCATTAGCGAGGATATGACTTTTGAGAACATTCAGTGGTAAGTCCCACCTTAATGTCCATTCGCAGATCTTCAGAATGTCCTCTTGGAGGGCATCCGAGTCCGACGCATTTCCCACCAGCTTTGTGTCATCAGCATACAGGTAACATGGGCTGACCAGGTTGTCGGTCAGGTCATTTATGTATACCAGGAAGAGCAGAGGGGCAAGGATTGACCCCTGAGGTACTCCACTTAACGGAGAACCGTCGTCCGACAGTACTCCTCTTACTCTCACTCTACACGACCTTCCAACTAGAAACGTCTGGATCCACCTACAGATTCTAGGGGATATTCCAGCTTCTCGTAGCTTCCAGCCCAAAAGCCTGTGGTTGACAGAATCGAAGGCTTTCTGGAAATCTAGGTAGCACACCTCGACCACTTCCCCTCTATCCAACTTCTCCGTGACAGTGTCTAAAAACGTCAGCAGATTGGTAAGACAAGATCTGCCTTTTAAAAAGCCATGTTGAGGAGCTTTGAAAAATTTCTGCTCGCAGAGAAATCGGCAGATCCTCTCTCGTAATATGCGCTCAAAGATTTTGCTGACGACACTAGTCAGGCTTACTGGTCTGTAATTTCCAACCTCTGATCGGTTACCATCTTTGAAGATGGGAATTATGGTGGCTTGTTTCCAGTCCCTCACAACTACCCCTGTTTCTAATGTGAGATTGAATAACCAAGTAGTCATAGCCATAACTACTGCTTGGTCGGTAGGCCTAAAGTTTCCTGTGGCTTATAATAGCGCGAATCATAAGTATTGAGAAAGGGGCGAGTCTGCAAACAAGCTTATTATTGGTTTACCCACAATAAACAGCCGGACTTCAATGCAGCAATAAATATATTCGTTGCGTTAAAGCGCTAGGGAGCTGGACGTGAGAGAACCTTTGGCACAACCGCGAGACAATCGCCAAAAGGGATACATATCAACGGAAACTCTGGTCGACCTTCTGAATTCCAATAATCGTCAGACTGATTGGGCGGCGTTCTCGATGCAACAGCTGAAACATTGTTGTTCCATGAAATGTAGCCTACAGTGTTAAAGCTGACGCGGTTTCACTATACAGCCACGAGTAAGGCTGCGATAACAACGCCAACGCACTAAATTTGATGTTAGTGATTTGCAGTAATTAATACAAATTAGTATCATACGATTCGTGAAGTCTAGTTATGTAGCACCAACCACACGGGCTGTAAACGTCTGTAAACAAATCAGCACGCCTACATAACAGATCTTTGCGATATATGAATGCATGACCACGGAAGGTCAGTGTTCTGACCAGAGAGTTTTGGGCGAGTAGTAGCAGTGAGTGTGAGCAAATTAAAAACGTCAGTGAACGGTAATAAACGACCTTTGGCTCACTTTGATCACGCACCACAGACTCGGCAGATCGATTCAAACGAACCCTCCTAGTTGATCGAATGGTTTGACTCGACCAAGAGCGTAGCGACCGCAGAACGGCAAGTCTTCGTCAGTCCCCAAGCTAGCGACACTGAATGATGTTCCGGATGCGTTCAGATAGTCGCCGTGTTGTTTGGCGTTTGTATACTGTCCCACGGAAGTAAACAAAACGGCAAACACAAGGAGGCAGCATGTACAGACACTACCTCTTTCAGCTGGGGACGCGAAACTGGTCTGGAAGTAAACTGAACACGTAATCAATCTGCGAAATTGTTTTGTTAATTGTTAAGTCCTCCAATTATATTTCCAGCAAAACTATCGCCTTCGAACGGTAGCGAGATATCAATAGGCTTTTCCTACAGTTTGTGGTATGTTTGTCTTCGAGCCCGTTAGCATGCGCCTGCAAATAAACTGTTCTGAATAACTGTTATTAAAGTATGTTCAATAAAGCTGTTGTCCATCTCCAACATTATCATTGAAACTTGTTTTCGTAGCTTCATCTGACAAACAGCCGACTAGGTTTCTATTTAGCTCTGATGATACAGGTCCATTTGAGTTTGTATTTTGCCCTGATGGGTTATTTTTGTGAACAGAGTTGAAGTGCATCATTGCTTTGCCGAGGCTTTTCGATTCATCTACCTCAGAGATAATATGGTCTACGTAACGTTTATAAAGAGTAAATGGCTGTAGTTAATAACCTGATGAACTACCGTTAAGCTTCGCCATGAAAATGTCGGCCGAAAAAGGGTCTAGCAATGGCCACATTGCTATCCTGTCCCTTTTGAGGTATAACCTATTGAAACCTCTAAACTGGGCCTACGCGCATGCATTCAATATCCGTTTTGGCCTATCTGCTGGTATCTCCACAGTTATGTCGTCGCTTCTAATATGTCGGTCGAGATACCCAGTTGTCTCAGTGGGGTATTTAAAAGGAGATGTCAAACGAGAACAAAGGCATCGCCTTCACGTTCAGGTGCCCTAAAGTTTTGACAAGTTCGGAAGAATCTTTGTGACTATTAGTTGCTGGTTTTTCCCTAGCGAGTTTTCACAACTTGACCAACCATTTTGCCGTTGTGTGATACGGTGATTCCCACATACCTTAAATTGATCGTAGCGGTACTTGACTTCTATGCACCTTAGATAGGAGATAAAACCTGGGAATTACATTGCCTGCTTATCGAATTCTTCTAACGGTAACTTTTTTGTCCTACACATCCCAGTGTTTTTGTTAGTCCTCCCATGGCCACTGCCTTATCCTTTCCACTCTCCATGCATATGAATTTGGTTTTATCTTCTAGTAGTCTATTCAATCGATATAATTAACCAGCTTTACCTAAAATGATCATTCTTGCCTTGTTAGGTATGGTTATTATTACACCCTCGTTTTTATCTTAGAGACCCCAATAAGGCTAAGTACAATCTGATGAGTAAGATTTTACATGTGGTTTTCCGGATCACTTAATTATAACGTAACTGAACTTAGGCTTCTTTGAACATATCAGTAATAACACCTGGCGATGATTGAAGATCGCTCAATTAGTGATGACTTTCCCAGTCTAACTGCCTAAGTCTACTTTCAGGATAACAACAGTTTGGTCTTAGTGATAAAACTGAAAACAGCTCTATTCATTATAAAAGTACCACCCCGGATTTTTCGGAAATTCAGCCCTAGGTTTGGTCGGGTTGAGTTAATTCGGCAGTTGTGTTGCCCTCTTTTCCTGATTTTTTTGTTGCTACAGTTTGCTAGGGTAACCCTCGACCACTTGTAAGCATATGAATTTGGAGCAAAACTATACTGCCTACAAGAGTCTATTTAACGTTGTTTATATCGGTTCAATGTATACGCTGAATCCCACTATGTTCAAGCGTGCGTTGGACTCGTAGTGACGTTTTTCTGAACCGTGAAGTGATTGCGTAGCTACTGTGTATAAACCACACTCTGGAAATTCATTAAGTCCTTATGTAAAAGCTTGCGAAGTAGCTGTTAATATATGCTCCTCACGAGCAGAACTTGTGACTGATAAATGGCTGAATTTAGCATCTCATTAATCGTACCGTGAGTCACGAGTTAAGCGTACGCCACGTGCCACGTTCACAAGTTCGCAGTTAAATTCTTACGTTCAGATAATCCAAACTTCAATGCCAACGGACGTTAATGCAGATATTTGGGAACTGTTTTATTTAGAACAGTTTCACAGTTAACGACAGGGTTCCTCTAAAACTTGTTCTCAATGAAGGTCATAAGAGCCAAAAATAATAATCCAACCCCCCAGCCTCACAGGGAAGTAGGACCAGGGGGTAACTCAATAAAACGGATTGAAGTTATATCACATGCTGAAAGCTAAGTTAGCCCCTAAATCTCTTTTATTCACACCATTAACCTCTTCACACCAATGCGGAACCTGTCATTACCACGCAAAGCATTTGCCCGGCTGCGACTACTCGATAGTCGGTCACGTGCAGTATGGCATAAGTAGAATGATAGCAGCCAATGAACACTGTCAACTCAGCTTTATATTTCGGCAGGAAACTTCCGCTTTTCCAGCCATTTTCTCTCCTCGTTTTTGAGCCACTCTTCGGGGTTATGGCCCTAAACAGTGCTTACACTAACTGTTTTAGTCTGATGTGCAAACCATCGAACCTACTGCTGCCGACTTAAGAGAGTACTAATCACTTTAGACCTATCACCAAATTTCGGCTGGGACCGTATAAGTGCGGCAATCAGATGAATTCTCATAATTATTCTGTACATTATACCACGTCTAAAAGTACACAAGTTTGCGGCTATCTACATCTGTCTCGCTTTATTCTCATCGGCTTTTACGCAATCGTGGCATCTCCTTCCTCTTATGTGTCATTTGACAACGGACAAAAGACTAGTCATTGTTCACTTCTTTTAGAGGTGATCTGTTACTTTCACTCGAACTACTCGATGCACAGCATTTTTAATCTGTAGACGAATTTTTTCCACTACACATCACCGTCAGTTACTTTTTATTGTGGTCATTTACTCTATAAAGTATCTTGCTTGCATCATTCTCAAGTGAATCCAGGACATTATCCTGACTCAGTTCTGTCATCGATGGTACTACACTTGGACTGGACTAAATCTCACAGAAAAAAACTTGTTATCGTTAGGTCTACTGAGTGAATAAAATCACCACAACAAACAGCTAGGTAGGCTAACTTTGATGTCTGACCTCCGTGGTTGTCCACTTCAGCGAGGTATCACGGCGCACTTGATACGCAGATTTAGACTGTCCGAACTTTGTAGCACGAGTTTCATCACGCCACACTCACGAGCGAGACTTCAGTTTTCTCCCGTTAACGCTAAAAAGGAATTATTCATTAGGTTGATTCATCCCACATAACTCAAAAGGTGAAAAAGAAACCTTCCCGCCTTTCTACCCATCGCGGAACCGTTCATCTTCACAAACTCCACACGTAATATCCACAAAACAAAGGTGATTTTATGAGCCTGAAGCGGGAGATTTTCCACAAAGTAAATTTCCGGTGCACATTAGAAACCTTCAGGGGCTGCTCCCATAGATCATACAGCGACCGAAACGGTGCTTTAGATTAAATACCTACTCTTCAAGCACTTGCGCTGTCGTTGTTAGATCCAGTTTCCGGGCTCTTTGAGGATCACCACGTCGCTGTTTACAATCTTGAACTGTTTTCTGGTTGCTTGCCTTCAAAGGGATTCCGGCAAGTTCATCTGTAGAACTCACGAGGTTCGGGTATTAAAAATAAGGATGCTATCTACTTTTCCAGAATTGTGAGACATTTTTCTATAATTTAGGTTGTCTCTAATGACAGACAAACATGGCTCTGATGCTTAAGTTGTCATCATTATCATTGACAGCAACAGGTCAGGGGTTC
Source organism: Paragonimus kellicotti (assembly GCA_014220965.1). NCBI lineage: Eukaryota > Metazoa > Platyhelminthes > Trematoda > Plagiorchiida > Troglotrematidae > Paragonimus > Paragonimus kellicotti. The sequence goes on from LOND01000462.1 coordinate 142,174, forward strand.
TCATAGATGCTCAACTGCCATACAGCCCAGAAGAAGAGAGGAATGTCGACCTAGCCAGTAGGAATGGCCTGGTCTTCATCCAGTCATTCAACTTTAAGGTGCCTACGTTTTGCAAAGCAAGCCGTGAGCAAAAGTTGGGCACCGTCAGTGTGACAGCTTCCTTACGGTTTTCATTACTTCACACCATTAAGTGCACCTGCTTCACAGACAGTTCAACCGAATAACAACGACAACATTCACGCCACTGATCCAGATTATTCACCGTTTCACTTAACGTCGTTAGCCACCGACTTTGTGAGTCGCGGAGTCTCCAGCCTGGAAGACTAACCCGACCTACAGTGGTCAACCTCCGGGTGAACGATTTCATTACATCTGATCATCGTCTATCCACTTTTCATCTTACACCAGTCGACCACAGCGTCGGCAAAGAGTGCTCGGTGAGCATACGATCAGCTGGCATTCTTAACACGTGGCTTTACCATGCAAATCTGTGTAAAGTTAAGGATCGAGCAAAAGTCGCGCGGCGGTCATAACCGAATACTCGCTTCCTAACCTCCTCGTTGCTCACTCGCTGGTGCCACCCGATACGAGCGATCGAACGCAGACATCGGTGGTCAAATACCTGAAGACGGTTCACGTCTTCTACCCTGAGCGGCCAGGTTTCGCTGCCGTAAAGTAATACAGCCCTCATTGTTACCTAATGCACGCGAACTTTAAGCCTCGGAGAGATGCTTCTGTGTCGTTGGATGTGTCCTCGATTAGCTAATACCGCCTTAAAGATACGCACTTCTATTTCATTCCCTATACCTCCGCCGCCACTGATGCAGCTTCCCAAGCATACAAACTGGTCAAAAACCTCTGTAGCTTTGTTATCCATCTCCAAATCTACGCAATCGCTGCGGTCTGGCAGAAGCACTTTTCAATCTGAGGCTGAATAACGTCCTCCGAAATGTGCGGTAGAACGCAGAATGGCGTCTAGCATTGTCTATACCACTCGGGAGTTGTCATCCGAATGCCTCCGGTCGTCACCATAATTAGGACAAGTCAGTTTCTCACCAAGCAACAGGTCCATACCAGCATCTTGTACGTGCCGCAATCTTCGATTATTTCATCCATGGAAAAATTAAACAAAAACACTGAAAGTGGACAACCTTGACGTACGCCGCTCCTGGTGCTGAAACTGTCAGACAGTTCACCGTAAACCCTAACCTGAGCTGAAGTATGGGAATAAAGCGCCGACAGTATGTTCACATACTTAGTCGGTACACCCCTGCGTTTAAGCGACTCTAAAAGTGTAGATCGATCCACCGAATCGAACGCACCTTTATAGTCGAGGAATACGGCGATTGTTGGCCGGCGGTACACATGACGCTGCTCCAGAATTTGGCGAAGAGTAAAAATTTGATCATTTCCCTCCAGGGCGAAACTGCACCGGCTTTTCCCCAACGTCTGCCTCTCGAGCTGCACTGAAGTGACGAAGTGCAATGGGTACCAAAATCCTACTGGTGACCACGGTCAAGCTAATTCCCCTATGGTTTTTGCAAGAGCCCCGGGCTCCTTTCTTAAATATGGGAACTATTATCGAGTGACCCCAGCACGGAGGGATGGTCTCCGTCGTCCACACAAGTTGAAACAACTGAGTCAATGCCTCTACTAACGCCTCGCCACCTTCTTTGAAAAGTGCCGGCACGAGATCATCTGGGCCAGCAGCCCTATTACGTCTTGATTGCCGACCTCCGTTTTAGTGGCTTATTCTAAATCTGCCGATCGAGGCTGTGCAACACAGGTTTATGGAAGTAACACAACCGAAGCAGGAGGCCGGCTTGGTTGACTCTCAAAGTGTTCTATCCAGCGCTATAGCCTTCTGGACTGATGGGTGGGCGTTCCATCTGCCTCGTCGATAGTTTCGCTGACAAATGGTCGCCTTGAACCAGTAGCACAGATAAGCCTGAGCAGGCTACGATCAGGCTACGCTTCAATTTCATACGGATCCCTCCTAGAATTACTATATGAACTGTCAGGAGGAATGTCCTATGTGGCATCTAACAATTTTAAAGATTTTCCCGGAACCCAATGTTTGTTGACCCTACGAATCACCGTTGCGCACGATACCGTACTTCTGTAGAGGATCTCAACGGTTATCCGATGTTTGACCATCGATTTCTGCGTTTAGTTACGTACCTCGATGACGTTAACGAGTGCATACGGATGGGATTAGGAAGCAGATGTTTTTGAATGAGGGTCGGCCGGTGGCAATTTTCCTGTCTCTAAAACTGCCACCAACTTGTTTAACACATCAAACATTATCTACTAATGTCACTGCCAATTTGCCCATAATTCGAGACGAAGAATCATTTACTTAATCAATCTACCAGCATGCTGACCTTACTAAGTCGGGTACATCTCCCGGACTAGGGCCTCTGTGCTTCGCAGATTCTATGGCCAGAGACCTTGGGAGAAGCGTTAGCTGATCGGGTATAGTGGCATGAATGTGGCTGAGTCATTTGCACGATAAGTTTAGTTGCTGAAGTGGACGATGACAACTACAAAGATCTGGTTCGTGGATGCCGTCTTTCTTTCGCTGGTTACTCAGTTATTTCGTTGATTTTAGGCAAAGGTCGCTTCTGCATTGTGTTCCATTCTCTCTCATCTTTCAACCGTGGCGCGATCTTTCTTTCCTGATAGTATTTTTTCTGACTGTACTGTGCATGTGTGACAATCACCGGTGTATTGTTCTCCAGTAGGATGATGGCGGTGACTGTCCTTGTGTGATATACAGTTTATATCTTGTGTGTCCACCCCTTCTGGTATGATTGGCCAGCTTCGAGTTTATCCAAGAATACTGAAAATAGTTCGTTGTGGACTTGTTAGGTCATTTTTATGCGTTGATTCATGTCGTTGGCTTCCTTCTTTTTGAATGATGTGGAGTCACAGTGATCCCTATTTTAAATCTAGTGATTATCATTCCTTCGATAGCGTTCGATCGTTTGGCCCGAAAAGCATCCATTGCATGTTTCCAGAACAACTTCTCAAATAATCGGTCGTGTGGTAGGCAGCTGGGGATCCTCCTGACTTTTGTCCACCAACAGTTCGTAACGATTTTTCCGAAGAACATTCGAACTGTGGTCTCAACGGGTACTGAGCTGAAGAAACAGGGCTGGGTTAGGAAATATACCGTACATTTCCAGCAATATTCTGAAATAGCATTAGTATCTAAACATATCTCAGTCTGTGACCGACGACGACAGCCAGGAAAGGAAAGGTAAAAGTGAGGGACTGGCTCAATCCTACTCAGCTGTACTCAGAATCACCTCCAGTGAAGTTTACACGGAACCTTCGACTGCGCCAAACAACAAGCGAAAAGGTGGAAATGGAACTACCTTGAAGTGTAGGATAATAGATAAATTGATAAGGAGGAGCAGACATCCGCTGTTATCAAGTAATTGCACGGTTGAAGAAACTGGCACAGTTCATGCAGGACACATACCGGTTAGTTCCACTCGTCGTTTGCATTTTTTAATCGTTTTGACTCACCAGTCATGTCGCCAGGTGAAGAGGTCGTGGCATTTTGTCCAATTGATCATTGTGATTCATGTAGGTCGTCTAATATCGAAACCAGAATTGAGCGTGAACGCTAATCATTCGAGTTGCATCGTTTAATGAAAAGTCTGCAGACAGGTCTTAAACATACTGGAGCTGTTTCCGATGCATGCACCAAGGCTATCACAAATACACAGGTGGACACCATGAAATTATTTGCTTTTGTCAGCCTTTTTGATGTGCACTCGTCATTTGTTGCTTTATGTGGTAACTCGTTCTCTGGCCATTTGTTAAGGGTTATGAAATTAAAATTGAGTGGAAAATCCATGATCCCTCTACTCTGTTTTCCTGAAGTTGCATTCACGTGTTGTTGATTCACCTTTATGCACTATCATGTTCTTATTAAGCGTTAATATGGATTATGAAATGTTAAATGTACCATGTGTGAATTGTGCACCGCTATGCAAACTGGTCCAACACAACGCAAAATTTCTCTTGCGTAGATCAACACCTGTATTCACTTATATTCCACGGGTTCAGAGATGCACTGTAATCATTGTACACTGTTTTATGCTTAATAGTCAATATAGATTCCGAAAAGGCCTTTCATGTTTAACCAAGCTGCTTGAGACCAGGGACCAGTGAACCGTGACCATTGATGGAGGTAGACCAGTAGGTCTTGTCTGTCTGGAGCCCTCCGAGACACTCGATACAGTCAACTACACAGTTGTTTCTTACGAAGTTTCACCAGTATGACGTCGACGGTGCTTTACCTCTTCGACTCACAAATTATCTGAAGGAAGGATATTTTGATGTAATTGTTGTTGGAGTACTCTCTGACAGTCGCTGTGTAACTAGCGGTGTATCACAGGGTTCCAGCTCAAACTCTCTGTATTTACTGTTCATTCTTGAACTATCACTACTG
>LOND01000462.1:146808-159598 GCA_014220965.1 Paragonimus kellicotti
AATTGATGTGCTTGTAGGTCTGTCTAGTCCCTGCTTGTCCCTATCTATATGGGGTATATAACCAGCATGTTTTACGTTTGCGACTGATGAGAGTAAATGAAATGTTAACATATCGCAATATATGTCTTCTTTCTGCTCTGATGAAGTGGTTAAAGGGAACTCAGTGTTTCAAATTTCTCAAACGAAGAAGACTTTCAGTCAGGTTTAAGTCCGACTGTTCAATTAGTCTGACCAACGGGAGATATTTTAAGTGGTGTAAGACCTTTACCTCCAAGACTAACGAACCATCACCCGTTGAAGTGCGTTTACCTCATGCCTCATCCTAGATACACTTCTTTTTTCCATATTTTCATTTAACTCGGCTCTATTTTGATCTATGTTTTTATGATCCTTACCATTTCTGTAACAAAATTCCGTGCGTGTTTGCCTTCAGTTTGTTTGCCCTCATTTTACTTTATGCTGTTTTACCGTCGTCCGGTACAAAATCAAGTGTATGTTGGCGTTATGGGCGTTCTTTAACCCGTAATGTTTCAGTCATGATCTCGACGCATTTTCAGTCGATCTGAACATGCGGCAAACTGCACGGTACTCCACTTCTAATCACGACGACCGTTGTAGCAATCGTGGCGACAAACGCAAATTTTGTGGAGCCCAGCAGTCAAGTTGTGCCTGCTACCACATGACTTACAATAATCCGATTGTTTCGGAAATGAGTACTCTGCAACAAAAGTCAGACAGCAAACCGTTTCACGGTAATTCTGAACACATAGGTTTATCCGAAACAGGCCTTCTAACCTGGGCGGGTTAGCGAGCGGTGCCAGCTCATCACCGTAATCATAGCCCTGATCGTTGGCAAAGGGGTGAGTGTACATTTTATGTGAAAACTCTTGACTCCACCAACCCAGCGTTTTGGCCACCAGTGTCCACGATCCATAACATCTAGTTGTTAACAGACGTCTCAGCGTTTGGGGAGCAACGCTGGGCGGAGAACAAACATGCATCAATGAATGCAAATAGACAAAGTAAAGATACGACATTTCCTTCACAGGATGTTCTGGCGCGATAAGTTTTTTTTCCATCGAACTGTGGTTACTAGAAGGCTGCATTCACGAACGGGGCAGATGTGCAAATTACTGGAAATTCAACTGAAAACGGACGGTTTTCTGTAGGCAATTATGACAATTCATGCCATTTTCTAGTTTTCTCGCTCCATTATTAAATTAATGTTAGTTGTTAATAATAATGTTATAACAGTCCATCCTTTAAGTGATCTTGTGGACACCGAATACACAATAGGGTGGCTAGGTAGTACAGTCTGACGTGAAATTCTCAGGCTCTCGGAGTGGTCTCGTGGCTGAGCTGGTAGACCACATGCCACTTAGTGGCATGAAGTTATTGCTGTTGATTCGAATCCAGCCAAAGACCTGATTTTTACAACGGGAATATCTCAATTAAAATATTTGTCATACTGTCCACTAGGAAAGCAACTATGAGTTTGAAGTACTCTCAAAATTGCACACGTGGTGGGTTTTTACGTTCAGTGCTGTTTCCGGTTTCTGAAGATTTGTTAAGTAACTTAACAGTTCATCATATTTATCGATCAATTTTTGAAAGTAGTCATTACCGCCCACATATGGTAATTCTGATACAATCTGTTGGAGGCCATCATAATTCCCACTGCCCAATGTTCTACGTTTTCAGTTGTCTGGGGGATTGAACATTTAGGGGATTTGAGTGTATATATATTGTAAGCTGACGTAGATTCGATTGTTTCATTGTAATATCTTGTTCGTATACGGGGCAATCATCCGGACATGGCTGCTTAGATGGACCGCTGGCCGTCGGACGTGCTCGTATTCTTAACTTAATCCGCAGTGACGCAATTGTATGTCATCTTGAATATGTTTACCCTCATGTGGCTAGATGGAGATTACGAATAATCTGACTGCCAACGTGGTAGTTTTCTAGGCTTGTGAGTAGGTACGTTTTTCAGAGGTCCCGTACACTGACTCCATTTTATAACTCTCTTGCAGCTATTCAGTGACATATGCAAGACGTGGACACGTCTTTGGAACTGGTCAGCCGTACTTTGACTTCTCTTACGGGCTCGTTGTCCTCCTACGGATTTGAATTTGCTCCGTTTTTGGTTGGTTGGTACAATGCCTTTGTATCTGACAGATTAAAACTGGACAAAACGACCGCTCCACATGCAGATTGTGTCGTTATATGCATAATCAGTAATCCACAGATGTTCGAACAAAGCTTTTTACCCCATCTAACCAGTTGGTTTCAAGCAGGTGATGTACACTCTCTTGGTGGTGCTCTAGGCGGATTGAGAAAACAAACTAATGGTCATTTACAATCACCGGGCTTGAACGACCCTCTTGATTGGTCGGTTCTTTTGCGTATCAACGAGGGATTGAATACTTCCTTGAAAACCCTTCAGGAGCAACTGTCACCGGACGAATTTGCAATGCTCGCCTTCCCACGCTTCATCACTGATTATGCGATGCGTCCAGTCACACGTTTGCCCTATGTGCATGTGCAGTGCGCTGGTCACGTCTCTGGCCTAGCCTACTTTCATCAACGTGACACAGTCAGTTGTGCACCGCAGTTCGGAAATGGCAATCCCGGCTGCAGTTTGCATCCACGTTACGGAGGATGGTTTGGTTTTCGGTACGTTCACATTTCACTGTGCAACTGACGCTGGTTCGGAATGGCTACAAGACCGGTAACCACATTGATTACGTACAGTATGCATTTGTGACAACTCAGCAAACAAGCTGTCGACTATTATGAGGTTGGTGGTAACAATAGAGACTTCATGAATAGGCTTCAGTCGGCGGTCATCTAAACTACACAGCTAAAGTGCTAACAAAAACGGACAGGGTGACGTATACATTTGGAGGTAACATAGAGTTGGAATGACCCGTAGATAAATGACACATTCAACGCATCTATAAAGAAATCGGATGTATGTGGTTTGGTAAACAGTGACAGATAGAGAGGGGTGAGTGATGCGCTGAGAACACATGATACATATTACGTGAATAAATGGTCACGAATTTCCATATCCCAGCGTCCGCTCTATTCAATCTTTCAGGCAATAAACGCTTTACGATTTGTAACATTCTTTTAAGATCCTATAAGTCATGTCCAGTGACGTTCTTGTCCTTAGTAGCGGAATGAAAATTATTCGAGTCCGACACACCAGAAAAGAGTTGTTGAGTGGTATTGTCGGATGGTGTAATTCAACGGTTTACTTCTTATAGTTCAGTGCAGAAGCGATTGTCTGGAAAACGAATATGACGATAATTTGGATTACATTCCATCAGTTCGAGCACTCCTACCATCGACTCATACTTAGCGTTTCGGCTCGTTTTACAAAGGAGCATTCAGCATAAGTATAATAGCCCATTAGGTAGCGACGTATCCGCGTTGCTTTGGGTTACTTTGAAACCTTCATTCCTTGAGGTAGTGTTGTGCTGGTCGCCGTACAATACACAAGGGGAATGGAATCTATCCAAAAGACAAGATTCCGTCTGCCGAATATCCAATTTTTGTGGTATGAGTGCAAATGTGATAGCCTTCCAAATATTTTCATTTGGACGTTAAAAATGATCATTTCCTTGCAGATTATAAATTTGTGTCGATTAGTTTTTATAAAGACGGTCCCGTAACTCTTCGGGTGCAAATGCTGATCTCGTCAGTTTCAGAGTGCAAAAGTTGATAACACTGACAACTTGACGAACAAATAGCCAAGTACTGGAAAGTTTGGACTGGAAGTCAAGACCAGATGCATAAGCTTCAGTCAACCTGTAACTGAACCCTACAGCTCAAAACTAATTCTATCTAGCGCATGTCGTACTCTCTATCGTATGGCTTCTTATGGCTGAGATGTTTAAGTTGTTTACTTGTTCTTATGAAATAGTCTATACCTTATCGGTCACTTGTGGTACTATTGGGTTATTTCGGACTAGTAATTGCCCAGTTGACTTACCCTACTCTGACTGGTTTGTCGCTTCGCAGTAGTTACATTGAATGTAATTTGCAGACATTTTGAAGATACTGCGTTTTTCTCTTGATGCTTATTCATTCACTTACTTTCTGCCACCTTGCCTGCTTAGTTTACCCAAGGGTCTTTGTGGACCTTCCGAGCAAGAAAACACCAAAAACTGAAAGGGTTCACGTAAATGCGAAGCAGTTAGTTTCACACGTTTGAATTACTGGATGTCGTGGGTAATGACGCATGTTTCCATTGGCACAAAACAGACAGCTTTTCCATAATTGTAGCAGAGTTACTGTCCGGATAATGAGAAGTAGCTGTTCCCTCAAGAAGAGCTATCCCAATCGTTGGACATTTGGTTGTGGCCCCCTACTTATGATGAGTATTATCATTCTTGCCCAAGTATGGTTTGACTGCGAATTTGTGTTGTGCGTGTCAGTCCCTCGTTCGATTCTATTCCGGACCAAGCTAGCCATTCAATATTAAATGTTTCAGCCTGTTCTGTCTTTTGCCTCCAAAACTCCGACTTACTGCTGCCTCGTTTTTCGGGGTGAGTCAGACCATGAGCTCCGAATGTGACCCTTCAAACGAGATCTACTTGTCGACATACACCATCCTGGAATATGAGTTACCGCTCTTCGTACGATGACATTTTTAGCCAATGTTGGTGGGCATCTTTATTTTGTTCATTAAGTTTTTTACACACATGACATCTATAATTGAGTGTTTTCTAAGTCCAAAGTAACTGGTGCACACTAGCTTTCATTGTCTGTGCTTATGGTTTACTTCGTCAGTAAGGCGATCTGGTGAACGCAATGTCTAATTTGGAGCGTGGTTGCTCTCCCAAGACTATTTCACTACCCTACCAATGTCTACCGTTCGAGCTAACTTCCAGATGTCTGTCGATCCAACTGGTGTTCACTCAGATTCTCCAGCTACTAAGAAATCTATGTTTGCAGTCAAGTTGGAATTGTAATCCCACCGAGTCTCAAATAGAGCTACATTCACTCGATAGGTGCTGGCAACTTCAGTGTCTGTATTGAAAACCGTCATGGAAAATGCTGTTTTGCACTTTATATCACCGTACACCCAGACGAACGTCGTTTAAGGAGTTTACAGGATTTTCTTCCATAATTGTGAATATTGTGAGTATTTAACTGCGTCCTCTTACCCAGAAACCGGACCTTTTGGGTGATATTTCTGTCGACCAAACATGGCACGAGAGTGCCGGTAAGAGATTGTGACGACCATGTCATAACTTTTACGCATTGTCCACTGTAACGTGGCGGTCATTGCATGTAGTTCAATGGTAGATGAGAACACTCTGCCTTTCAACCTGACTTGCGACTTTTGAACAAATACCTAGATTGAGGTCACGATTTCGTTCGTTCTGGCTTCGTTTCGGCAAACGTCCGTAAATATAAGTTGGGTGGCTGGACTTTGAACGAAGGAACTGTGCAGAATGTCTATTTGGTGAAAATAAGTACGTTGCTACGATCAGATGAGGTAAAAGACTAATGAAATACCTTTGCGGCTCTAAAGTTTTCGGTGAAGTGTGCCCCGGGTTGTTGAACAAGTGTCTGTTAAACCTTTTCGTTGCCACTGACGGCGAGATGAAACCTAGTTGGATCCCACCCGTCTTTGCACACAACGACAATCGTCACAACCTTACACACAAGTTGAACGAGAGCTAGTATGGCGACTGTTTCGTGGAGTAGACGAAAAGGAATTAAAATGTTCGTAGATGGCAGACCTTTCAATGGTTACTATGGTCGTACATCCGGTGTTAGTCGGATCGTAGGTGGAGTATATCACTAGTTAGTCTTATCGTTTCCATTGGCTTACAGCGTGTTCTAAACAACAATTCCAGTTATCCGAATCGAATGGTGCAGATTCGGGAGCCTTAATGGCCGATTGCTGTTTTCCGGCTACTTCTTCGTTAGAAAACAATACGAACAAATGTTCTGTATTGGAACTGACTACACGTATTTTGACGACTTTAAAATCTAACGGGTACGTCACGATTGTTATGTATTTCTCATAATTATCAGTTTCAACCAAGCGAATGGGAGCCTGTACGATTGTCACACCGGTTGTCATTTGGATCTTTTTAGCACCCGAGTAACTCACAATAGTGATATTGCTTCTTGCCATCGAACTCATGAAAAAACGTCAGCTAAAAACGTATTGTTTGAAATTTGATCATATGACAAGCCATGAAGAATAGACACATTTTAAGCTACCAACAGTTTGGTATGTTGGTGCTTGGTGGCTACCTTTCATTTGATTGGTCGGAATGATCTCTGGAGATATCTGTACTAAAGGGTGGTCTCAGATCTGTTACCTTCCTTAGTTGCCGGTTTTGTGGATAGGGAAGAATTCATGAGTGACCTTATCGGATGTTCGTTTCTTCCATTGTCATCCGATCTCCTTCTTGTCATAGACTGCATACCAGAAGATGCTCTTGAAAATTTCAATGACTTGGGTATGGAGATTTTTCTAGATAAGAGGTTAAAAAGCAATCAGCATGCAGGCGCCGTTGTTTTACTTTCGGTTATTTATCGTAAGTACCCAGCTCATGCTGTATATATAACTTGAGCGGGCTGTTCTAAGTGAAGTACTGTTCACACTTTCTACTGGGTCATTTTAATTGCTGCCTTTGCACACAGTCAGCGTTTAACTAAACCAGTTTAACCATCTCAACTGGAGTCATTTATTCACTTTGTACTATTGTTGAAAATGTATCCATTGGAATAATAAAGGCACACGTTTCTACTCTGCCGATTTCTTCCGTGGGTTCATTAATGCCCCCGAAATATATCATGGCTGGTTACCAGTTCCTGAGTACCCGTTTAAGAGGCTGAATAGAAGTCGATGTTTTATTAAACTGGATTCTGAAGAAACTTATCTTTATACAAACGTCTGAGCGCGAAGCCAAAGCCTCTATGACGTGTTGTTGCCACGAGGTACTAAATCTCATAGAACCATGTTGCAACCAATACAACTGCACTCATGGTGGGCACGTGAGCAGCCAGGAGAAAATTCTGCACTATCAATCTGACTTTCTGAGGATCCGCTTGATTCAGTATCAGTGCATCTGCAGTTCCGTGTGTTATCGATAGTACAATCATGTCATCTGTGTAACATTGAATTTTCTTTCATCTTCATTCCAAAAAAGTAGACTCTCGCGAAATTTAAAAGACATCTACTTGACTTTATGTGAAGCCTCATGATTGGTCAGACGCATCAACTATCATTGCACCAGCCTAATCTAAGAGTGACACCGACGGATCATATGTCGGTAACTACGTTATATCTTTGTTTTACTAAACCATGCATAAGCCCGAGCAGCACTATATCGTTGGACAACGACAATCACATCGGTAATTCCGTTTTGACCATACCACGATATAGCACTGTGTTGTGCACATATTTCAACTCGTTCTCGATGTCCGATCAAAACTTTATTTTATATATATGTTGTTTGCTAAGCATACATGCACCTAACCTGCGGCTGCGTCTGAGTGATGTCAGTTGTTAATCAGTTGAAGTAAAGGTTTGTAAACATACTCGCGACTATATAGAAATATTTCGAAAACCATCTGCGTCTAACTCTATCAGTCCCTGCATTCAATCTTAACTCGCTTCTTGATGTGAAAAAATCAATTTTCGAAGCAACATTTTGATTACAGTTAGGGATTTGTTTGACTCAAACTGCATATCGTTCACATGTGATTACAACTTTCGCATTCGAATTGACTTTCCAGCCAACCCATTCAAAACTAGCTCTAGACTCGAGTTTTGTTTCAGTCAGAGCTCGTTAGTAGTGCATAGTTCTATCACGACCGGGTTTTGAACTCCCCGTCCAAGCTCTGATGAAACTACCCCGGTAACCTATGTTGCATTGATATCAACATCCATAATAACCGAATTAACACAGAAAACGTTTATTCATAAATCTCTACCAGCAACATTCTACTTTCTCAATCGTATGGAAAGGAGGCCCATCATCTGTCCTGTTAAGTCTAATCGGGCGAGACTGACCAGAAGGTCTGTCTGAACACAAAAGCTGTTATCATATATGAGTTACTAAGTCTTCACTTATGTAAGTAGTTTCCAAGTTAAACATGCATTAATTTTTACAATGTGCGCGCAACCATTTTTGCTTCGATGAAAATTACGGGCTTCGTACATGTGGAAATTCACTGAGTCTTCTCACTCTCTCAAGTTAAGTTCTATGGCTTGCAGTCTTCGAGAACTATTGAACACTGCGTAAAATAGGCTTGCCAACGAACAGCTTTAAAGCTTTCATGGTGGAAATTAGTTTTATGACAAATATTATTATCCCCGACATGTTTTAATGACTTCATTTTTCTCATCCACTCAGCTTCTACTTTGTCTTCCGAGGTTTCCACTATACTTTCGTAAGGTGCCGTTTAAAGAACGTAGCGCGCGAAGGATTTTTAGTCTGCGTTAGCTTTCTGACTACCAACCTCGGAATCTGTTGTTCAACCCACCACATATTCGCATAGCAGCTAGAGAATGATCTTGGGCTCATATATTTACGTTTGTTGCGTTACCCTAAATGGAGACGACTAACACGTGTATAAAACCCGATCATCTGCTTGACACGGAGAGAACGTTTGTGCAACCTATAGTGGACCACATCTATCATGTCAATTACACTGGGGCTCAGATGGGGTCATCCCAGTGTGTATCAGTTAATAACTCGACACAGCGGGATTCTCTGTGGCTTCCTCTCGTTTGACTCACTTTGGTGTTGATCATGTAATTGGAAAAATGCCACACGTCGCGTAACTAACCAGATCTTCGATGAAGCCAGCATGTGCGTAATGAAGTTTTTTGAGTAAGGCAAGGACCAACGAACGTTGGCTAAGATAGATGGAATCAAAAGTGTATAGAATTGGTAACCTGTCGATACGGTAAGCCGCACACAAGATATCGTGGTGTCCAGGAGCTACCAGTTTCGATTGAATAAAAAACTGAAGATGTATTGGAATGGTTCATGAACGATCAAGCCGTGTTTTTAGAAAATCTTTAGTTGTGTGCGAGAGCTTACTTCGAACAAAGGTGTGTCGTTCACTACTTTACGGAGCTCATTCAGTTTTCTCTTGATGAACGTGGGGGGAGCTTCATCCCATACCTTAACTAACAAAAAAAACAAGGGGATGTTCTGTTTTCCTACTCACAAAATGCCAAAAACGACGGCGCATCCTATGTTGCGTGGGTGAAACGAATTTCAACGTGATCTGCATTCACGCCGTGAGACGTTCGGTGATAAGTGTAAAGGCGTACCTGAGCGATACTAACTATCTCCGTTTGATTGGTGCTTTGGCAGGGTTAAGGATGTTGCATCGCCCGCTCAGCAAAAGCTCTACGACATCAACATTACAGGTAGTGGTTGATGGCGATGTTGGCTGAAGACAAAATGCTATTAAGCGTTTTGTGGTAGTTTGTGGAAACACCTTATCATGCAGGCCTGGAACGGGTGTTTGAAGAGCCCCCATAGTGAACTGGACAATTAATCAGACTGCACTTTGGTCATCCACGCTGAACTCAATCCAAGGCGTAGGGACTAAGGATAAGACCTAAGTGGAGTAAGATTTGCGAACCAGTTTTGGTTTATTATTTTGAGGTTTGTAAACATACTCGCGACTATATAGAAATATTTCGAAAACGCATCTGCGTCTAACTCTATCAGTCTCTGCATTCAATCTTAACCGCTTCTTGATGTGAAAAAATCAATTTTCGAAGCAGCATTTTGATTACCAGTTAGGGATTTGTTTGACTCAAACTGCATATCGTTCACATGTGATTACAACTTTCGCATTCGAATTGACTTTCCAGCCAACCCATTCAAAACTAGCTCTAGACTCGAGTTTTGTTTCAGTCAGAGCTCGTTAGTAGTGCATAGTTCTATCACGACCGGGTTTTGAACTCCCCGTCCAAGCTCTGATGAAACTACTCCCGGTAACCTATGTTGCACTGATATCACACCAAAACATAACCAATTAACACAGAAAACGTTTTTACGCATTGCCACTGTAACGTGGCGGTCATTGCATGTAGTTCAATGGTAGATGAGAACACTCTGCCTTTCAACCTGACTTGCGACTTTTGAACAAATACCTAGATTGAGGTCACGATTTCGTTCGTTCTGGCTTCGTTTCGGCAAACGTCCGTAAATATAAGTTGGGTGGCTGGACTTTGAACGAAGGAACTGTGCAGAATGTCTATTTGGTGAAAATAAGTACGTTGCTACGATCAGATGAGGTAAAAGACTAATGAAATACCTTTGCGGCTCTAAAGTTTTCGGTGAAGTGTGCCCCGGGTTGTTGAACAAGTGTCTGTTAAACCTTTTCGTTGCCACTGACGGCGAGATGAAACCTAGTTGGATCCCACCCGTCTTTGCACACAACGACAATCGTCACAACCTTACACACAAGTTGAACGAGAGCTAGTATGGCGACTGTTTCGTGGAGTAGACGAAAAGGAATTAAAATGTTCGTAGATGGCAGACCTTTCAATGGTTACTATGGTCGTACATCCGGTGTTAGTCGGATCGTAGGTGGAGTATATCACTAGTTAGTCTTATCGTTTCCATTGGCTTACAGCGTGTTCTAAACAACAATTCCAGTTATCCGAATCGAATGGTGCAGATTCGGGAGCCTTAATGGCCGATTGCTGTTTTCCGGCTACTTCTTCGTTAGAAAACAATACGAACAAATGTTCTGTATTGGAACTGACTACACGTATTTTGACGACTTTAAAATCTAACGGGTACGTCACGATTGTTATGTATTTCTCATAATTATCAGTTTCAACCAAGCGAATGGGAGCCTGTACGATTGTCACACCGGTTGTCATTTGGATCTTTTTAGCACCCGAGTAACTCACAATAGTGATATTGCTTCTTGCCATCGAACTCATGAAAAAACGTCCAGCTAAAAACGTATTGTTTGAAATTTGATCATATGACAAGCCATGAAGAATAGACACATTTTAAGCTACCAACAGTTTGGTATGTTGGTGCTTGGTGGCTACCTTTCATTTGATTGGTCGGAATGATCTCTGGAGATATCTGTACTAAAGGGTGGTCTCAGATCTGTTACCTTCCTTAGTTGCCGGTTTTGTGGACAGGGAAGAATTCATGAGTGACCTTATCGGATGTTCGTTTCTTCCATTGTCATCCGATCTCCTTCTTGTCATAGACTGCATACCAGAAGATGCTCTTGAAAATTTCAATGACTTGGGTATGGAGATTTTTCTAGATAAGAGGTTAAAAAGCAATCAGCATGCAGGCGCCGTTGTTTTACTTTCGGTTATTTATCGTAAGTACCCAGCTCATGCTGTATATATAACTTGAGCGGGCTGTTCTAAGTGAAGTACTGTTCACACTTTCTACTGGGTCATTTTAATTGCTGCCTTTGCACACAGTCAGCGTTTAACTAAACCAGTTTAACCATCTCAACTGGAGTCATTTATTCACTTTGTACTATTGTTGAAAATGTATCCATTGGAATAATAAAGGCACACGTTTCTACTCTGCCGATTTCTTCCGTGGGTTCATTAATGCCCCCGAAATATATCATGGCTGGTTACCAGTTCCTGAGTACCCGTTTAAGAGGCTGAATAGAAGTCGATGTTTTATTAAACTGGATTCTGAAGAAACTTATCTTTATACAAACGTCTGAGCGCGAAGCCAAAGCCTCTATGACGTGTTGTTGCCACGAGGTACTAAATCTCATAGAACCATGTTGCAACCAATACAACTGCACTCATGGTGGGCACGTGAGCAGCCAGGAGAAAATTCTGCACTATCAATCTGACTTTCTGAGGATCCGCTTGATTCAGTATCAGTGCATCTGCAGTTCCGTGTGTTATCGATAGTACAATCATGTCATCTGTGTAACATTGAATTTTCTTTCATCTTCATTCCAAAAAAGTAGACTCTCGCGAAATTTAAAAGACATCTACTTGACTTTATGTGAAGCCTCACGATTGGTCAGACGCATCAACTATCATTGCACCAGCCTAATCTAAGAGTGACACCGACGGATCATATGTCGGTAACTACGTTATATCTTTGTTTTACTAAACCATGCATAAGCCCGAGCACTATATCGTTGGACAACGACAATCACATCGGTAATTCCGTTTTGACCATACCACGATATAGCACTGTGTTGTGCACATATTTCAACTCGTTCTCGATGTCCGATCAAAACTTTATTTTATATATATGTTGTTTGCTAAGCATACATGCACCTAACCTGCGGCTGCGTCTGAGTGATGTCAGTTGTTAATCAGTTCCTCCTTTCCATATGATTGAGAAAGTAGAATGTTGCAGGTAGAGAATTATGAATAAACGTTTCTGTGTTAATTGGGTAATGTTTGGTGTGATATCAATGCAACATAGGTTACCGGGGTAGTTTCATCAGAGCTTGGACGGGGAGTTCAAAACCCGGTCGTGATAGAACTATGCACTACTAACGAGTCTGACTGAAACAAAACTCGAGTCTAGAGCTAGTTTTGAATGGGTTGGCTGGAAAGTCAATTCGAATGCGAAAGCTGTAATCACATGTGAACGATATGCAGTTTGAGTCAAACAAATCCCTAATTAATCAAAATCCTGCTTCGAAAATTGATTTTTTCGCATCAAGAAGCGGTTAAGATTGAATGCAGAGACTGATAGAGTTAGACGCAGATGCGTTTTCGAAATATTTCTATATAGTCGCGAGTATGTTTACAAACCTTTACTTC
>LOND01000463.1:23072-34033 GCA_014220965.1 Paragonimus kellicotti
GACATGTAAGCTTGTCCTACTATCTGGCCCTTCAAAGTAGTTTTTTTGAACCGGCATTCCAGATAAAACTAGCTTCTAGTCTTATAACACACAAACGCAATATCATCTACGAGTTGATAACAAGGCTTTTCGTGTGCCTGCATTAAACAAAAACAAGACTAGGGAAAGTGAGTTAGGAAGGAATTCAGCCAAAACAAAAAAAACCATGGATTTCCTAATTTAAGTAGAAGTGAGTTTTACCTGAAAAGAACACGGCAAGTTGCGGATTGATTTAGTCCCGGAATGCTAGCAGGCACACGAAAAGCCTTGTTATCAACTCGTAAATAATATTGCTTTGTGTGTTTATAAGACTAGAAGCTAGTTTTATCTGGAATGCCGGTTCAAAAAGACTACTTTGAAGGGCCAGATAGTAGGACAAGCTTACATGTCAGACTCTGAATAACATAGGATGTTAGATCACTTCTCGTGATTTAGGATAATCCACTCAGTAACGCGTAATCAGCAAGTTCAGTAACGCTAATCCGTACGGTCGGATTAGTAGAATCATCTTCCAATTCCAAGAAAATATCAGAAAGGCAATCGAAATGAGTGGAATTCACAGGGTACTTCTGATAAAAATGACGAGGAAATGCTTTGTCATATTGGATGTAGATCAACAGTAAAAGCGTTCGATGTGGAAAAACCAAAAACGACCTCCGGAAATTACCATCAATTAACAGAAAGTGAGGTCGTTAGAGCAATCGGGTACAAGTGAAGGTGAGGAGTTGTCAGACAATACCAAAAAGAAAAAACAAAAAAAAAAACTAAAGTAAAAAAAAATCACAAACAATATGAGGAGTATGTCAGACAAGGAGAATACTCACAAAGAAGAGGAAAAGAATTTTTAGTGGTTGGTAGGAAATGAATTATTTTAAAAAGAAGAAAACGGACACAACTGTGTGTGTTGTGCATCATGGTACAAAACTTGCCCTAGTCTTGCTTTTGTTTAATGCAAGCACACTCCTGTTAGTTTTGTTATTCTCCAGTGTATTTTCCTGATATTTCGTTGAGTGAACGCAAATTGTTCTCTAGATTCACAAAGCGCCTGTCCAACAGTAGTGATATTTCTAGTTCCCATCTCCATTAGGTAATTCATTTTCAAAAGTTTGAGGCGCGTCATTTTTCTTCTAACTTATCTGATTTATGTCAATCTACTTAGAATTATACCCAACTCTTCAACTAAGTTTGATTAGAAATCCTCGTTTTCCAGCACCCTTGCCCATTTTCCCATTGTTCTCTCCAAACCAGCATAACTTCTTGCCGATTCTATTAGATTACAAGGATGGGTTAGTACTGTATCCTGATTTTGTTTGTTAAAAACGTAGCGGGATGAAAGCCGAATATTCAGTTCGTCAAGCTTATGGGACTAATTCCTGGCCTGTCTTGAATTAAAAGTTGCTGGATCTCACAACCCAGTCAGGGTAGCCGTTTGTAGTTCCATAGGTTTCAGGAGTGATACAGGAGTTGTAGGTGTAGTGAGGTGGTGCAATAGTGCTATTTACAGTGCACACTGCGTCGCATAATTATGCATTTGATTGGCCTCTAAGTTGGACTAACATATATACTTGTGGGTTAAACTTCCTGTTGCTCTTTTCTTCTAATATGCACACCAATCTGATTTATCCTGCGGAATCGGCTTGTGGGTCACACAGTACGTCGAGCGTCAGAACGTATTCCAGCTTAGTCATGCGGTAACCAGGTCGAGCAGCCAAACAACGATCGCGTATCTGACCGAAGCAAACCATATCCTAAACGATTGTATGTCATTCCACCACATTTAAGGAGTTCACATGATTTAAAACGGGTCAAAGATCATGCCATGGCCATCGCGACGATCATACCATGTGTCGGAATTCCCCATTGAGTGCACAAAACTAATCGTTCAATAAGGTTACTGCGGATGTCATGTAAATCCAAGATGGACCAGGCCCACCCGTCTCACTACGTAAGCTTCATCGCACAATATATTTATTTTATCTTACTTCAGCCTGATATAAACGTCATTATATAACTGATGTTTCGGATTCTTCTGTTTTAGGTAATGGAGCAACATTCTCCAAACTCCTGGTTGGCCTACCCTAAATGTTATGGCAGTTCACTTTTATACAGAACCGAACCTTCCAGTAAAGCATCAAGTTTCAAGGCTAAGCATAAAGGATGTACGTGCAAGAATGCAATATCAGATCAAAACTTTTGCTTTGGTAGATCTGTCATGTAGTAAAGTGCTACAATAACTTTAACACATCTTGATCACACGGCTCAGCTTTTGCATCTCCCGGGCAAAACCGAACTAAAGTAAAACCTGAACTACAGCCACAACATAACACATTCACGTACCTGGAGTCTGACAATGAAAATGAACGACCAACTAACCAGTACTTATGCCTTGGTCAATTATTACACTCCACTACTAACCTATTTATCGTTGGAAGCTGCTAGAGTAGGATAATCGATGTAACCAGAAAGGTGAATGGAAGACACAATGACGATACACAGATGAACCGTATAGGTATGGAGGAAGCTTTTGGTAGGTAGTTGGATGATCCCCTAACTGTTGGATGCGGGAGCCGAGAATCAACAGAGAGCAGAGGTGACTGTTCCTGATGTCTACTATACCCAACCGATATGACTTCAAATGGGCGGCGTCCCAGTTATGACAGCTTACACCGTCTGTATGCACAATGTGATGGCGTTGACAAAGCGGCGGCATATTGATCAGGTATCAAGGCGACGTTTTAGTTTTAACTGTGATCCGCAAGAAGACAAGGGAGGATCGAACAGTTTACTGTTACAAAGAATGATTACTCACTGTAACGAATCGAGGTCCACCGTGGAACGTCTTGATATGTATCAAGTCTGGTGAGTAAATAACCAATCGTCTTTAAATAAATGCAAGCATCCGGTTGCTCATTGAGACAGAAGTTAGCGGAAGTGTTACCAAACTGAAGATTTGCAATACCTAGGGCTCTAACCGGTTGTCCCTGACCACTTGAATGAGTCGTGATGGTTCTTTTGAGGACGACAGCGCCTGGCTTCATAGCACGTGAATGGTAAACAGTTTTAACTGTACCCAATTAATCTCAACGAAACAGTTTGAACTGGTATCCTTTAATAACAAGAGCAGGTCATTGTTATGCAACTCGCATTTACAATCTGTCGGTGATGAGCTTGGATTTCCAAATCGAAACCATGGTCAATTTTGCGATGACGTTACCATAAGACTACCCAAAAGTCTTTAGTAGAACGATGTTCTGAGCGTTAACGTTTCGCTTTTTCCACTCTTTCAAATGGCATTCCACATATGGACAAATCAACAATCATCTTGAATTGCGAACGAGATCAAAAGAAATCTAAATGAATTACAATTGCCTCGCCATATATGGATACGGCAGTCGCATATGTGAGGTTTAGGCATACATGGTTTGGTCTGGGCCATTCTGGTAAATTGCACCGGGGGCCAAGCGCAACGTCTCACAACCCACAACTGCCTGCTGTCTCCAATGATAACAAGCATTGGGACACTAACTGAGCACCTGACATGTATCCCCATCTGAAGAGTCCCTCAGATCCTGGGTGGATTCTACTCAAGAAAAAACTAGGCTGTGACATGGATATAACTGTTATGAACAGCTTTGACCAAACTAACTCTACTAAGCGTCAACAGCCGTCTACTGTAACGATTCGCGTTTGTCTGCTTCCTTCTTTGTTTCTACTATATCTGGTTACAAGTTACGCGATACCACATCTTTTTCCTGACTCGGGAAATCTACACAGAATTGACGTTCCGGTATCTTGGTCAGTCTGTTAGAAACAGTTGAAAAAGCCGAGACAGTACCGTAGGATGCATGGGTAAGCTTCACCTTTCGTCAAATGATTAGTCACAAAGTATAAGTATCCATTATGGTGTCGTGTAGCAAAGACTAGTGAATCAATACCAACGAGGGAAGTTCGAAGTTTTTAAACAAGGTTAATGAGTTACCGTCAATCAGAATAGTACAGAGAACTACAAAATGACCATGCCTAACCTTACCAGACAGCAAGCTGTGATAGAAATTGTTGTCATATAAATTACATACCGTAAGGGAGGACAATGCTCGCCCGACGGGCTAGCTGGATAATACGTAAGTCAGGGTTGTAAAGATTTTTGATCCAGTGTGCGCACTCACGTTGTACTTGAAATTTTGAAGCACTGGAACAGAACCTGGTTGCTGACTCATACCCGTAAGACCCAGTCGATTTTCACATATCTGAGGAAACAACGTTTAAAACTATTCCAACCGTAATACTGGTTCCATCTGGGCAAATTCCGATATTCCTTTTCGAGATCAAATTCGCAAGTGACTTCATGAAGACCTACTAAGAATTTCATCCCCGCTCGACGCCCAGGCCCTAACATATTTGTGTCTTCCCTTAAGGGACGTGTAAATTACGGGGTCGGTGTATTCAAATGCTGTTCAGACATAGACCTCATAAGAAGGTTGACAAGTATTCTCGCCGTTTTATTACCAGCTCTTTTTGACAGGCTTTTCGTGATGATTTTAGAAAAATAGGTTGGACAGTAGCCTTGCATCAGGTCTTTTTAAGACTCATCTTGGCAATACATGCACTTGTTTGTGCATACTGTAACGAAAAATTTGCAGGATTCACCACCAAGGGACATGCATTTAATTATTGTCGTCAATGGGAAGACATCCTTCCTATGGTTGTTGTTTAGCTTCGATTGGACCAGACTACAATGTGTTAGAATCACAGGAGTTCCAGATTTTTCGGTTATTTACATAGGGAAGGAGGTAGTTAAAATTTCTATCTGAAGAACCATCCATACATAATAGAAGTAATAATGCTCCAAGAAATGATCCTTGTAGTACATCTGACAGAACAACTGATAAGGACAAGAGATTGGAGCCACCTTTGATCCCTAAGGTTCTGCTGTTAGAAAGTAACGTGAACCAGCCGATTATATCACCCTTAATGCCAAATGTCCCCCTTTCTGTAGACGTCGACCGTAATGTACACAGTCAGATTCCTTAGCAAATCAAAGAAAGTGATGTCTGACGTAAGACCATGATCTCTATTATCCTCCAGACCCTCCATAAACATAAGCGTGTTGGTCACGCAGGACCGCTTT
The DNA here is from genome assembly GCA_014220965.1 of Paragonimus kellicotti. NCBI lineage: Eukaryota > Metazoa > Platyhelminthes > Trematoda > Plagiorchiida > Troglotrematidae > Paragonimus > Paragonimus kellicotti. The sequence continues at coordinate 28,240 of LOND01000463.1, forward strand.
GACAAGAAGCCGTACTAAGACGCAGAAATGAGCACTGTCCGATAGACACCTCAACATAACTCCTTTAAGAGAATCCCCTAACTTTTTACAAGAAATACTCGTTGACTGCTTAGTCTACACTTGACAAGGAAGTGCTAATCAGCAAACTCATTAATGGGAATGACGTCAGCTTCTTTTGATTCCCTAGGAATGGTGCTATCCAGAAGAATCTACGTAAAAATTGTTATGAAATGGTTTTGCAATTACGGAGGAGGTTTCTTCTAGTATAATTGGTTAAATCTGTTCCGTACTCATTCGACTAGAAGAGCTAGACTTAGAAAGCAAAATCTATACATCATGTCCTAAGAATTCTGTGGATAAAATTTATTGAAATCATTATGAAAACGTGCACCGAGAAGAAGATGAGTCCGAGTTGCAAACGGTGGGACACTGATCCTCAAATAACCCAGCAATAACGCTGGTTTCGGGGGCCACTTCATCTTTTGATTGCTGCAACCAAAGAGATGAAACCCGATTCTCACAATGGTGGCTGATTTATCTCAGGAGAACTTTTCGTTTGAACGCGTTTTCTGTGGTATTTTTAACTACGCTTAAAGGTGGTTACATCGGATTTACGATTTGCACAGGTTACACCTTTTGCGAATGGCTTCAGTGTCTTTGGGCTTATCTGACTGTCTTTAGTTCACAAATAGTTGCGTACGCCGGTCAAGTAGCCAACGAATTCCTATGCAGACAGCAAAGCAGGAGTCATTATCAACTTGCGTGGAAAGTAAGGCAGTCCAACCTGATGTAGCACACGTTTTACATTCTGGACTGGTGCCCATTTTGGGATTCATGAAATGACCTCCCCTACAATCAAGCCAATCCTTACTAAAACTACAGAGCAGTTGCTCCTTCCCAGGTGGCTGCATCCAGCAGAACGGTTATGCATTCATCTTAAGAAGAAGGATTGCTATCCTAGGACGTCCTACCCTTGGACCGGACAGCCCAGAGAAATGCGATCCGGTTCAGTGAGCAACGGATGCGCGGCCGAAGACTGAAGCGTGCGTTAAACAAGCAAACTATGGATGCCACAGGTCATAGTGACACAGTTTTAAAGCGTTGTGATGAATGAGGTTACGAACGTGCTGAAGGTCTCGGACTGTCAGATCATCAGCGTACCCACAGTACACCGTCAGCGAAGCGACAACGAGTATGTTAGGTGCAAGCAAATCATGCCCGTTGTATGTGACCTTTGTTCGTATCAGCCAGTAACCGCCGTCATTCGTTAAACCACCCGCTCTACATTTCAGAAAGCCGGGCTATTGTGGCCTTTTACCTTCTTTTTCTTTAGTTTTGTTAGTGCACTGTGTGTTGAGCGTCTCGCTTGTTTTTCGGTCCAACATCATTTTTTGTTTTCTTTCTCTCACCTAACTAGAGCGTGATAATATCTACCCCAACAATGAAATGCTTGTTTTATATTTTCGGTATCTTTTTCTTCAGAGTAGATCTCATCAATGAGACCCCTCTTTCTTTGTTTCTAAGAGATATGGATTTTCATTTCATACCAGCCTACTACCTGACTAGCCAGCAGTAACTGGCTGAACCACAAAACCCCCAACTCACACTCCATCAAGTATTATGTCTTCGGGTGTACTCTTGGCATGTGGTGTTTAAGTGGAACCACGGTTGGTTCAGTGCAAACCACTTGTGGTGATGGTTATGAGCTGGCGCCATTGTGACAGTTTAATCCGAATTGGATGCAGCCAACCACCCGAAATGTCGGGTCATGCTGAATGGACAATATTGAGGGCAAATGTTATTTGTAGCTTAAGCCGCTGGTAATGCTATTTGAAAGATTAGCTCGTTCTTCCCAGTCGACCAGATAGTACTGAGACATAGATGAGGTCGTCATCATCTAGCTTTGTGGAAATGATTATGCCATCATTGAGACCACCGCTCTCCAGTCTGTTCGACTACTTTTCAAACATTCTCTTGCAGTTGCAGCTCATCAGCCAGTCTTCAATATACTAGTGGATCACTAGACTTATTCTTTGGAGATGAGCTCATCGAACTTGAGGTAGCTAAGCCGAGCTGATTCGAAATCTGGCCGGTTTGGCGAGTGGTATTCAATGAAGTTCACTTAAACCGTCGGCATCAGACGGTAAGCAATAGTGACGAAAAATTGCTTTGATCATTGTAATTGAGAGGTTACTCATCCCACACACACGTTTGGATGCTGCGAGTGGTTGTAACACTTCCATGTTGCTTCTGTGTCAGCTAACCGATACGAACTACCCCTCTCAGTCCCTTTCTAAGTGTGTGAACAAGATGGTCTATCAAAATTGATGATAAATAATCTATTATTCTCGGTCACTGAATGACACTGCTCAGTTTTGTGAAACGAAACTACAACGTCTGGTGTGCTGCGGAGTGAAAGGGCCCTCCCATAAGAATAAGTGCGCGTACTATCCGATCACCACGACCACCCCTTTCTAGCCCCGCTGTAAAGCTTCTATTGGTTGGGTTAAGAAACAGCCAACACAGACTCTTGCCCACCCAGAGATCCTCCTGATCGATATACAGGACCAACTGCTTCAACCATTCAGCACTGACATATTCCTAGGTCGAATGGACAAAAAAGTTCACGCCTCGGGGACAGGTGCTCCCCAAATGGATCGAACAACGCATTAAACTATTTCTCTGAAAAGAACACACTGAAAATGAAGTGACCATTATTTATGCGGCTAGGAGGGAGCATTTTTGAATGAGCGTCGCACAGTTACAGTCAAATTAAATTAGTAACCGGCTTTGTTAATCAATAAGGGACGGATACCGCTGATATTCGGTCCATAGATGACTTCGGTGGCTGTTGCGATCAGTAGGAACTTTTCCGACAAACAACGAACCTCAAGGCACTCAACTTTAGAGTGTAAATATAAAGGACTTCGCGCATAAGGCTGATATTAAATGGATCATTTGCTTGACATTCATCCCTTTCTTGGTTATTCCCGAGGCTTTGGTCAGGTACATTTGACTTTTCCAATAAAGCTGGGAACTGCTTTCCAAACCATTATATAGTGATGTAAAAATTCTTAGACTTACGTTCACCATCCGGGTGTCACCTATTAATAAGCACTTCTACCATTCTTGCGGCCGGCGCCATATGTACGGGTATTTATATTTAAACAAGACTGACCTTTACATGTGCCAAAACAACAGAGTATAATCAGCTGACACCCAATCTAGACTGAGCGCTACTGAAACAGTATTTTCCCGTTAGGCTAGTGACCACAGATATAGTATGAATTCCAACAGACAGCTAAGCATATCTGCCCCAAGTATAAAAAAGTCAGCTGAAAATATGTTTGAAGTAAACTTTCTTATGTGCACTGGATCACATCATCTGAACACAGAAAGAAATAAGAACCATCATCAGACAGACAAAGGTAGATTGTTTGATATATATATATATCAAAGAAATGAGTATTCACTGAGCACGGATAGATTATGTTTGCCCACAGGAGCATGAAACTTGTGTTCTGAGCAAACAGGAGGACAGGGTAAAATCAGTTCTTATAGAGGAGAATGCCCAGAAATGTGAAACTATGGTGAATGGGAGTGCAGTGAATTCCTGTACACAATGAACGTTATTGTTCGGTTTTTTGAAAAAAAAACTTCACACATATCAAGATGAGTTCGGAGGAAAAAAGAGTAAAACTGATTCCGGAAAACTGGTGGGTACCAAAGCAGCCTAATCGGGTATGTCTTATTGAACTGAATGGTATTCACGCATGTGGACCTCACAAAACAGGCTGGCCAATAGAAGAGATTAATGTAAGTATGAGAACGCTGGTACTGCTAATGTTTAAACAGTGAAGTACATGTCTCCATCATTCGGAATGTTGGGTGAAATCAGCAACTTTCAGTTTAACACTCAACTAGGTGGGAGGCTGAGGTGAACATTGTCCAATGCAGTAGGTGTCCGTAGGGTCAGTTCAATCGGTTGACATCTTCATACTCATGAGACTCTCAAATGCCAACTCCTGGAAACCAGTTCGTTCGTCCAGCTTACGAACCAGTCGGAGCCCAGAAGTTTTGGGTTGAACAACACAAGACGCATCCGAAACAACATTTTGTCTGGGACCAACCGAAGCGCCTTCTATAGTTTCATCAGCGTTCGGGATTTCCTCGCAAACTGGAAGTGGCTTTGGACGATCCGCAGAGTTATCCGAAGACTGCACTGATGGTTCGATTCCCGTGATTCCAAGAACGACTTCAGCTGTCGTATGCACACGGGCGTTGCCTAGCAAATGTCCACCAATCACGCGACCTTCTAAATCGGCCAAAGCTATATGAAGGTGCGGTTGTCCATCACTGGCCAGAGTCCCAACCAAGGAGACGATCTCAAATGGACCTTCGAATTCCCGCTCCTAAGCACATTGGTGATAAAAATAGACACACGTAACTCGAACAATTTTCATATGTATTAGTAGATTAAAATGATATATGTCTCAGACATATATGGAGCTTCCGAGCCATTCTATTGTTGTCGAATTAAATGGAAGTCAGATTCAGAAATCTCGTTTGTTATCGAACGTGAAATCCTCAAAACAAAAAAAACAAATTAACAACTGAATCAAGTGCTGCTATAGGAACTGATCGTTCAGTATAATTCATTTGAAAGTTTGAATACAGGAGTTGTTAAGGACAGTATCACAGTCAGCAATAGATCAACAGCGACATTCGGGGCCGCATCAACCTGTCACTAACTTTAACAAGTATTCTCTCAGCCTGAAATTAAGTCTGCCAAATATTAAAGGCTCATACTCTGGAACCCGTATTAATGCATGTTACAAAATTCGCCATGACAATTAACCGTTCTGCGCATTACCAACTTGATAAAACCAAACTCAATTTTTAACCTCATCTTACTTGAAGACTTGCCAACCGTAACCGGGCTCTACGAAGGCTGCCACAACATGTCATTATGAATGCCCCGGTCAAACAATGTTGTACTACGTAGTGCGACAGACACTCGCGGAGGTTTTGATTAGGCCCCAACCGTAGCATATGAATCATAAAACCATTGTAGCCAGGTCCTGATACATTGAAGCCAATTTCTTTGGATCTCCCCAATTCCGAACTGACACAAGTGTATGCAGACATCGTTGGGTTGGTCAAATTCACTGACCACATAGGTGATAAAATGTCAACCGGACGGTCGGCAGCTTCAGGCTCGTCGGGTTTCTCAGAATCAGAGGATACTTTAACGGATTCCATGGACTGCGAAATAAGTGGCTGTCGTTCTGCGGTTGTTTCCGATTTACGAAAGTCTGTCAATTTTGATTGTTGATTTCCCGTTGAACTTTTGTCCTTGGACTAAATGTGAAGACAAAAATGAATAAACATAAGTTGGCACAACACTGAATCACAACTTGCTTCTTACTTCTTGTTCAACAAGTCCGTCTATCCACATAAAAGAAAGGCGATTACTTAGTCACCCTAAAGATTTTGATTTATATTATGGACACAACACTTCCACCGACTGAACTGTCCACAGTATAGCTGCACTAGTTCGGACGTCCGGGGCCCGTTGACCAATAATCGTGCATCTAGCAACCTTGAAAATTTTCTCCAATCTGATTGATACGTTCGACAAAGCACGTGGTTTGTTACTGGTGCAACGAGTTGCACGCAGCGCGTTGGCGACAGAGTGACGGTCGACTTCGTGCCATCGGATTTAGCTCGCCTAAATCTCATCCGAACAGCCCACCTAACCGGAACCCATAAGAACGTGGCAGTCAGCTTACAA
>LOND01000463.1:67872-85237 GCA_014220965.1 Paragonimus kellicotti
CGTTCATCTTTTAAAAAAAAACGCGGGTCTCTGCGGCTTCTTACCGTTCCTTTCGTCCAGCTTTGTTGGTCTCCACTATCCTTTCTAGCGTGAGCTAAAAGGTACTCCTATGCTAAACTAATTTTGGCATTATATTTTCCGTATTCTTCTACTCAGCTAACATCTGACCGCTGGAGTCCCGGTGTATTTTCCGATGGATATGGGGTTCACTTTCGTTCTAACATGTCAACTGGATAACTGGTATTGACCGGCTGGACAAAATGGCCACACTCACACGCCTTCATGTCTCTCGGATTTACGCTAGATATGTGGCTTGTAAATGGGACCTCAAGTGGTTCAGGATAAGCCACTTGTGGTAATGGTTAAGCACACGCATCCCTTGGCTTCGGTCACTGTGACAGACTAATTCGAAACGGATGCCGTCAACCATGTATCCTTTCTTAATGATAATGAAGATGCTGAAGAGTTTGGTGACGATAGTAATGAAGAAAATGACGAGGATGGTAATACTGATTAATTTCCTAAGTTGCAACCTCATTTCCAGTGGTCTTGGGCAAAAACCGCTCGCGTTGCACCCGATTATATATACCTCCAGATAGTTCACCTTTTTTCATTATTCACCCCTGTTTGGCGCAAATACGTTCAGGCTTAATCTCGGCCTTTAAATCTGTGCTATAAAAATTTTCTGTTTTATAGTCGACATCTAGCGACGCTTTCCAATGTTTACTTACTTCAAGGCTGATATTTCTGCAGTGGTAACGTAGGTATCCAATATACCGTCGAACACCTCACGCAGTACTTGGTAGCTTGTCGTCAATCTCCTATATCCCAGCCAGCACATACAACTCTGTCGGAGGAAAAGAAACATTCTAACGATACCTGGCCGTTGCAAGTGAAAACTTAGAGCGAAGGAATATGTGACACATAAGCTTACTATGCGATATTCGGTGCATACAATTTCTACATTTTTTGCTGAATGTCTCACTGATGACGATCAGCCAGAGGAAAACCTTTGTGAGCTTAGACCTAGAATTATAAGGACAGTTTCGGGGTATATTAAAACCAGTAAACAAACATTACGTTTGTTGCCAAGATTTCCGCGATTCCAATTTCCATGGTGTGTTGCGCACGTCCACCTTAAGTGGAGGCTATTAATGAAAATCGACAAATAATTTTCCCACGGGTATTACATGTGTCACATTTCACTAGTTAGGCGCAGGAAAATTGAATGAGCTGTCTTATGCACGTTACATTGAAACATCAAAAACGTGCAGTTAAAAACGCTACAAAGCACGTATTATGTGAGTAGCGAAGAAGCGTCCTTAACTATATGTAACGTAATGTACATTTTCACAACTAACTTCATTCCGTCCAATTCACAAACTTTCTACTTTAACCGTCAATTGCTTTGAACTTCAAAAGAAATGACTTGGCATGCCTAGAGCGAATGTGTCAATCTCAGAACTGTACCCAGTAAGAAACCTCATAAATGTCGTTCTGTTGGCCATTTGCAACAATTTGTGGTACACTGCTTCAGAAACAACGTTTAACTCAACTGTATATCATAGGCTACAATAAGTAACCAGATCACATGACATTAGAAAATCACCAGCTGGGAGTGAGGATCATCATTTGTACGAAACCAACCTGACGGCAAGCATCGTTCAACATAAATTCAGCCAACCCGGAACACTTCTTACAAGTGGTAGAATCATCTGAGCAATCTATCAAATTAGCAACCGATGTAGACTACTTCGATTTATATATGGTCAAGTGTCAACCGCCGGGGGTGTCGAAACCACTGACTGTATTTGAAATATGTGTAAACTTTACCCTTCAAACTTGTGTCTAAGTATCATAGCTCCTCTCGGAGTGGATTAATGAACTGCATCCAAATCAACATCGTCGACTACAAAATCCTTGTTAGTGAACTAATATCGGCGTTGATTTATAGCTGGCGTAACAACAGTTTTTGAGTCAAGTCAATTGTACTTTTTACTTTTCTGGCAACACGCCCAATAAGTTACCATCAGCGGTGTATCTCTTTTGCTACTGTTATCTTTAAGTCGTGACATACAAACGATCCACCCTGCGATACAGGACTAAACATTGTTTCACCCACTTTCAAAATAGAATCAAAATGCTTAAAACGTTCACAATCCGCATCCAGCTCCGAAAAGCTCTAGCTTGTAAGGAATGACGTTTGCGCTACGATGTGTTCGCCGCTTCTTTTGCAACCGGTTCAGGACTATATGTTTCTTGCCTTTGAGAAGGTTTCTAAGGTAACCGATGTTAAGTGATCTAAACATTGCATCAATATTTGTTTTCCTGGAGTACACCTTTTTAGGTTCTTGTGAATCGCTGAAATTTCAACAGTTACAAAACCTGTTTAAGGTGACAACATCCATGTCCATCATAAGACCTCGGCAGAGTTTTTGGCATTATACCATTCTACGAATCCGTCTTTGAACAAAGAGTAGCTACTTGATTCTAGTCTTTCAGTCCATACGATTTTGAGGTTGTATCTGTTCAGACGTTGTAAGAAGTTGTTAAATTGATCCTGCTGTATGGTTGAAATGTCATCCATTCATTATCAGAAAAATATTTCGTAATTTGTCGACTAACTTCAAAGCTTTCAAATTGAGGCCTTTCACAATCTTATCACAGAAGATAGAGGTAACTTATCGATGTTTTCCATTAAAAATAGGCCACCAAACCAACTTGGATGTAAACGCACAGATGAAAACTAATTGATGAAAAATTGTCTTCGCACTTTTAAAGTTGAGGCAATTGATTACGCTTAAACAATTAAACATCAGTGAAAAAACGAAAAACGGCTGGCGTTAATAGTTTGTATTAACTTCTCCGTAACAGTCAACAACAGCTAGGAGTATAGTATTAATTGTGATATGTCATGTCGTTCAAGAGAGAGAGGAACGATTAGCGAAAACAATAAAGCGGTCAACCTATCATCTTTGGTTTGTAAACAGCCGGCCTAGGTCTAGAGAACACAGGAGCTGTTATAGGTGGGTACAACGAAGGACAAATTTTTAGAACAATAAGTCGAAGCACCTCCTGCTGACACAACATTATCCATTACAGGAAAAGGCGGACTTCTCTCATCTCTCTGTCGGACAGCAAGTCGCTGTTTCGATTCCTAGAATATGGTTCTCCTAAATATATTGGAATACACAAACCTTTTGACAAACAAATCAATTTCACTTTGATTAGAATATGTCACATAGTTTGACTCTTCAACTTAGTCCTGTATGCCAAGTGGACAGTCAAAAATATCTACTCCAAGCATGCTTCTGCTTGCAGGCTACCGTTCAGCCGATTGGATTCAAACAGATCTAGTAATACTTCCGGCGGATATCACAGATCCCTGATGTTCATTGAGCTGATGTATGTGGAGTACCGACTAGGGATTTCACAGTCAGGCGAGTATTCAGGTTCAAATGCACTGCCTCTTGTGTAAATTCTTTACGGCCGGAATCTGTCCGACCACGTAACCTGAGTTCGTTATTATGCAGTCGCCAGTCACCTGAATCACCAGAGGTCTCTGTTTGGGTTCAATTTTACGTATGCGTTTTATCCGATTCTACTACGTATGCCTAAAGCCTGAAAAGTAAAAATTGAGTATGCTGTACAGAACAGCGCACACTTTTATGAAGTAAAATCAACTAAACACCAACCTCCCGATCGGATAGAAAGAACGGTCGGATGTTCATATTTTCGGCTTTAATTTGCTATACGCGACATTTAAGTCGACCGACTCCAAGGAAATATTATTCATTTTTGTCTGTGATATCAGTACACGGTGGAATCATCAAAGTTAAACCGAGACGTTACCGTGATTTTGACTGGAGTTTTGAGATAACACCTGCCCACAGTATTTGTGTGACGCTGAAAACTGTTTTAATGCACCGTACATTACTCATCTCAATGGGTTTTTGGGGAACTGATTGAGCCTCACACACGGTAAATGTGTGTATGTGAAGTTGCCCAGACTGAGTGACGCCCTGCTCATTCCTATCAGGCCCCAAATATTGGTTATATCGGTCCGATCTCTTCGTGATATATACGCCTGGACATTACAGCGTGACTCATTCACGAAAACATAGTATGTATGTGACTGGTGCGTTCCTCCAGTGGCTCCTAACTGTCTGCTTGTCTGGTCCACCGGTCTGTGTTGACACTCCCAAATGTCACCATGGGGTGTCCTATGCCAGGTCTGAGTGGCTTCGCCAACGCGTAGCCAACATCGGCGGGCCTAATTCTCAATCCAGCTGCGTCATATATGTGCTTATTGTGTCCCAAGCTGATTGACCGTTGACAAGCCTGATGCCTGGGTGTCTGGGCCCGAATCATATGTAGGTATGTATGTTCGTTGCCAGATCTGACTGAACAAGTGTGATGTACGGGTGGGACAGTGAATAAAGCAAGTCTGTATATTGGTCACATTGTTCGCATTGCAATTATGCTCCAGCGCGTACTTTTGTTTGTGTGCAGTTGAGGCAGTGTGTATTTATGTAAATCTCGAGAGTAATATCCCCGGTGCCATATCTGTCGAAGCGAATGGACAGTAGCAGGAACAGCTTTAATCTGATTTAAACTTTCATTAAGATAAGAGATAAGCATTTTATATTCATGTTCTTTCACATAGTATGTGCAAGAAGTATTTTAATGGGACAGAAAATACTGCTTTTGTAGAGAAAATATTTTTCATAAACCTATAACGTGAAGTCGATTAACCTCCCCACGTGATTAACATTCTGTGGGATCACGATGAATCTTCCAAAACCGGTTTTCGGATTGATAGTTACATCTGGCAATCCTGTCGTAACAGATAGCTCTAACAACCCGGTTAGAATTTGCAAATGGAAACCGCAGAAAAGTATTAGATATATTCGCGTGTCCTACGGGCGTTTGAATCAGTTTTCTTACAGAACCTATATACAGCCTACGATTAAACCTAAGTACATATAACTATCACTGATTTTATAGTATGTTGACTTAATATATAATTTCATTCGTTTACATCTATATGTTGTAAAATAATTTTCTTATGTTACATTAATTCGCAATCACTTCTCTATCTGCTGGCGAAAACCATAAGCTTAAACAGTCCAGCGCATCTGAGGATAATCAGTGGTCAGTCCAAATTCGCCGGGTCGAGTCTTGCCAAGCAAGTCTGCCATCAGACAGCGTTTTCTGACCTACTTGACAACACAGAACCAATTATTCATTTGCTATAATTCGCCTGTCTAACCACGAGATCGGTGCCCTTTCTTTCTTGTTTAACACACAAAGGGGAACTTGATCGCCAACGTATTGCCTCTTTTGTAGAGAACATTAATTTTGTTCTAGAATAATGTCACTGAACCTGCTGCTTTGCACAACGTAACCATCATCAGGTTTCCCGTCAAAACTCTGTAGACAGGACTGGAAGCGACTCAGTTACATACAGCCATGATGGGATGTGCAAGGGGTTCCAAGACATGTAGGCATCCGCCATACGGCATTCACTTTCGTTGGAACTGTCATTCGTGGTTGTTTGGTAAAAACGCGCTTGCGATTTCAAATTAATCATGAGAAACGTGGTATGATCAATTGTAGGTGTTGGTGCAATGACAACCTAATCAGTCGCTTATTTGTTTATAGGACGGGTTGATTTGTGCCTCAACTCGACAGTCAAACTGTTCGGTTTAGGCCACATGTTTTGCATGTCCGGTTCAGCCTCCATCCCAAACGTGTTAGGCTTGGTCAGTTGTTTGGCTGTCTGCAGCACACTCAGTTGAGTGTGTGCGTGTATGTTTGTGTGCTATCTCACTGGTTGTATCGACACCAATCTCCATCAACAACACCATCATAATCATCATCATGATCACAAACGCAGAGGCCACACCGACCCAGGTACGTTTAGGCATGCACACAAGCATGCATATTTTGTGTGTTCGTTTGTGCTTACCATGATGGCTGTACGCCCGTCAAACGAACGGCTCATCACCGGCTATCAACGCCATCCACTGTGTTTATTTGCATCACACGGTATTGTTTATACAAGTTTACCGCTAACACGCATCCGCACACGCAAACACACTGGGTGACCGATGAACAACCGTGGCAATCCAGTCCCAAATGAAGACCATTGATTCAAGCTTTATAGTACATGTGTATGGTCTTCTGCAGAGACGTATTTCGGTTGCTCGCCCCCTGCCATCATTGTCATAGACATTTAGGCTCAAACACACAGAATACAAAAACGCGGTTCGATTGAATTAAACGAACAAAGCAAAAAGAAAAATCCCTGGGTGACAACATGTGTTTATACAGTTTTGCTGATACCCACTGACAGGTGGATTCGGTTACAAGGTCAAGTTGAATTACTGTACGAGACAGTGCATACTGGGTTTACTTGCATTTGAGGTGGAACAGTGACAACCAGTGGGTGTAGGTCTGTACAGTTTTTCTAACGATCTAGATATGACAAACCGTTAGTGCGTTTCATCTTTACGTGAGTGTGGCAATTCATATCCACGGATCACTAACAGCCAGATAGAAAGAAGTACAACTGGTGCAAAAGTCGAGATGTTTGAAGACCGTCAAAGCAGAATTGTACAAAATGCGTCAACTTTACTCGTCTGTGAGCATCCTAGATGATTTGTATACAGCCATTGACCACAAATCTTTACATGCAATGCATTGCCAGATAAATAAGTCCAATAGATGAGTGAAAAGAGGATGTTTTGGATTGTTTAATTGCTCTCACGGTTATTCTTTTTCATAATAATGCTGTCACAATTATTAAGCAACATAATGCACAAACAGTGGTTTGACGTGGCTAACACAGCCTGTTCGAAGCTAAACGAAATACAAGCACTATCATTTTGTTCCTTTTCATGAGGTTTAAATAGTTTGAAGCTATATTGGGAAACAAAGATAAGTGAAAATTCGGTACTATTCAGTGGTCTTGTCTATTTTCCTCGGTAACATTCAATTATGGATAAAGAAAGTGAATACATACCATATGCATTTTATGACGTTTAAAGACTGACAGACTTTAACTAAGACATACGAAACATGTGCCTAGACTTTCTTTACTGACAAACATCAAGACTATTTCTGAACCGTAACAAAATACTTCATTGGGAAAAAGCAATGACACCACTTTCCATTTTGATAATATTGGACTAAATTAGTGGCGTGTGTGCCGATTCGATGGTGGTTCGGCTACACAGAATGTGCTAACAGATGCCTGTTAAGACAACCCACGCAGGAATGTGATCGATAGCTTTAACACCACGTACTTTAAGTAGGCCGTTACGCCGTTGGCTTGCTTTTGACTACTCAATCCGTGAGCACATCACAGTGTGTGCCTACTCTGGATGTGACACAGAAGTGGGACGGGACTTAAAAACTTTAGTCAGAGACCGTTACGATAGTTGTTATATGCTAGTTAGGTATACGCTAACCCGCCGATAAAGGCGCATGGTACCTTCATACTATCTGCATACAGACAACATTCATTTCGATTAGGTTCTTTTGAGGAGGACCAGCTTAGTATCCTAATTGAAGAGAATTGTGAGGTAGAAGGGCGATACCAGGCAAGTTGGCAGTTCGTTGGTCACCTAGAAGAGAGAGGAATTTTCATTTCAAATTACACGAAAAATTCCGCAAACTTCACCCTGTCAATATGAAGTTCACTCAGGCTAGACAACTTACCTGAATGACCACAATCAGGAGGAATAGAACCAAATTGATGGCAGACTGTATTTAATGTAAACTAGAGCTACAGTGAATCATCCGACTCCATTTTTTTGGTTCTGGACCAAATTTTGTGGCATCTAATCGGCAATTCCACACTAGGAATGACGGTATTCCGGTCAAATTAAGTTGATTGAATCTATTCAAGGCGACTCATAAGGGAGTATTGCCTATATCCTTCATCGCACTTTCTGGAAAGTCAGCTTCTTGAATAATATTTCAAATGCAATCAAAAAACAACCCTCTACCCCTAGTCCGTCGACCACCACAAACCATACTCATAAAGTCACTTAATTTCTTCAAATCGTCAGCAACAGAAAAGGATAAAATATGTAGAAATCTATCTCTAAGACGAGTGAGGCATAATGAGTAGCTCCCCTTTTCAGGTGTAGTGATGTCCTCGTGATAAGGAATACGTTTCAACCAATCTCAGAACGGAACCCCTGAACAGATCTGGAGCTCGATTCAGCTTCTTTCGAGAAGCTCAAGCCGTCAAGCTGAGGCTAGAGGCATTACTCATATTTCTTGTGATTCACCTTAACAAGACTCACAGAGAAGTCTGACAACAGGATAGCGTGCAATCAGCTCAGGCTATCGTGGTCAAAAATCCGTTTATGTAATAAGTAATTTTTTCGGCTAGATGTCACCTGTGAAGTACTCATACTAGGACCATTAGGACTACATTATATGGATGGGCTTTGATTCTTCCAAGGAAAGGGTGGATACTAAAGACAACACTTAGTGAAGCGAAGAGATAAATTTCGTGGCCACAGCGCGATTTACTAACTAACAGATTCGATCGGGAACACTGTAACCTTGGTTCCAGGTAATTTTAATCTACTTCAGCATAGGTTTCTATCCGATGGACGATAGAGGCATATCCAATAACGATCTAAATAGCACTCTTAAGTTGTTGATCATTTTCGTGTCTCTTCTCAAAGAAGTAACCAGTTTTACCCACGTATGGACTCGTGAGGAAAAGAGCCTTCGAATAGGGAACCTTCTTATGGAACGTCTAGCTTCGAATCACAAATCGCAAATATCTTACGAATACTGCTTAAGACAGATTGATGTATTTGCTGCCCGAAAAATAGTATGGCCTTCTACAGAAGAATATAACAGTCAGCCAGTACTGATTTCACTCAGTAGACATCTTGTTCGAGAACGTCATACCGTCATATTCACCTTATGCTACTGAACCCCGTCGTTTGTTTTCCATTCTAATAAACCGGAATGGATTTGATAACGCGAAACACAAGCGCACTACTACCCCCAAGTTCAGCCACGCTTACTGATGGCTATGTCGAATCGAATAGACTGCCGTTTTCGGAAATGGTATTAGGTGTACGGACATTTACTGGAAGGCTCAGTGAACTGAGAAACACTGAGGTAGGGTGTTAGGTTGCAACATAAGCAGCTGTAAACTTTTTATTAGTTTCAGCAAGTTCATGCAGGTGACAGATGTCACCTGATTAAGGATATCCGATTGCCGACGAATGGAAAGACCGCCTTTGTAATCAATCAGAACTATCTGTAATATTGAGAAGAATAGGTCATAAACGGTTTTTTGGATGCAACACAGTGATTGTGATAAGGTGGATCATTTGGTATTGCGCACGAAGTCAAGCTGTTTGATATCTGAGCTAAGTTACTCTTCCAGCATGCTCAAGAATGTAAAAACTTTACGCTGCTAAGATATTTTCTGACCATGGATGTAACGCTCCACTCCTTTATTGTGCTTAACATCTAGCGTGTCACGACTGCCTGAGACTCGTCAACTTGCCTTGTAAGATGAACTAAACAGCACCTCGGTACTATCTTGTCTTAGTATGCCAAATGAAACCATTCAGATAACTTGTCACTTCCGCTTTCTACGTGAACTGATGTCAGTCGAAAGCCGACTAATTGAATAGTGATTGATTCACCCACCAGCAGCTACGGTCATACGTGATTGGCCTCAGGGTGTCACATTGGTCTCACAATGAATGCCTTTGCCAAGAATCCCAGTTGCAAGCTCCAACCTTGACGGTGTTAAACCAACACTGTTAAGAAATGAGTGGTTTGGAAGAGAGGATATGAATGATACTAGCACCGAGGTACTTATCTTGTTACAAGAAAACAAGTAGCATACATTTACCGTTTAATCTAGGCCTTCTTCGCCAAAAACAATATGGCTTCCCAAAAAAATAAGGAGGTCATTCTAAGTTCGAGTTAACTGAGTTTTAGGCCACCACAAACGTGACTAGGTTAATGTCAGCAATACGATTTGAACCCAATTCACTCAAATAATCCCGGCTGTGAACACCGCAAATACATCGTCAATATCTGTAACCTATCGGATGAAGTACAAAATCACCTTCATACTTACTAATGCTTTCGAATTTCAATAGAGATTATGCAGATAACAGTCGAAAACCGAGGCGCCGTGGTACCTCTTTTTTGTACGGATTCATCCAACTGGTTCCCCGGCACTGTCCACTGTCCAAACACAATTAAAACGTTATACAATCAGGAAGGTGAAATGCGGAGTGTAGTTCAGGTACAACTTCTAACACTGACTTCGCTTTACTATAGAGTAGTCGGACTGAGACATTCGTTCTCACAGTAAGCACACAGTGACTGCGTGTTGAACCGAGTTATCTCAAGTAAATCAAATGGAATTTAAGTTGATGTACTTGTACCCGTAGCAAACACTGTTGACACGATCGACCTTCTATTGAAAGTATAACTTTGGCTGATATTGCAAAGTTTCTTGGAGCTACTCGTGCCTGCTGGGGACAAGAAACAAGTAGTGATGTGGTTTGCAAGTATAAGGTTGCAAAACAAGGGCAGCAATGTTTTCCCAGTCACACTGAGAAGAAATAATTGTGTCACTGCACGAGAATTTGATGGCAGAAACCAATCACCTTGTATTTTTATGTCATTAATCCAACGGGTGCCTAGTGTCGTTGGTACATTTACAGCCACAAACGTTGTTGAGACAGTTGAGGACTAATCCACAAGGACAACTAGAAATTTTATTGCATATTTATACAAATACAAACTACATGTGCACAAACATGTGTATAACTGTGTATGTGCTTGTTTATGCATTGCTACTCCCGTTGTGCTTCTTAGTGGAAACATCATATTTGCCATCATACTTCTACTGAGTATGTAGAAGGGGCCAAAATCAATTCTTATGGTGGATGTCAATCATGTGCACGTGGAAACGGTTCGCAATGATCGGTAAATTGTATTATTTCTAGTGTTGTCCGGTTCACACACCTAACCTCACCAACGACATGTAGGACTCTTGTTTTTAACTTATACTCTTAGTTTATCTGAGATGAGAATACCATAGGTTGTTCTTCTCTATGTTTGAGCATGGGTGTAAGCTTTCATATCAAATATGTGTGTTTCATTATTTTACGACTGTTTGTGCATGTGTTCATGTGGACAGAACAGATGAGTAAATTGTCACTCTCCATTTGCCCAGTAGAAAACTTGTGTGTAAATAAACAAACACTTTATGCGTACACTGTACAAACAGAGCCTCTAACAGCCATTCTGTTTTACTCCTCAAAAGGTGGCAATAGTTGAGACAGGGTTCATTGAGAAAACAATACAAGGACGAGGTTTGGGTCTAGTATCAAAAATCCTGGCTGTTCCGTTATTCGGACCAGGTGTTAACTGGTAAGAAAACTGGAGAAAAACAGAAACACATTGATGTCAACAGGTGAAACTTAGTGGCATAAACATCTACTGCCGTCCCATAATTGTTATTGTCCCAATGACACATTAATGAGTAGATGGGTGAAAGAGGTGGTATCAAATGATGACATAACGATTCCCAATAAGTTTGGATGAAGCCGTAGAGGGGGAATATCAGCTTGTCACTGAGTAGTACGAATCATGACTAAGGAAGTCTCAACTGACGAATAAGACATATCTTTAGTATGCTCAAACACTGCAGTATTTGATTGACCAACTGTTAATGGTAGTAGTTTACACCATTTGCGTGTAACTGGTAGTTTGCTCAGGTAGTTTAGTGTCCTTTAGAATTACTGCCATCGAACTTACTATGTAATGGTTACTGTGTGATTTGTTAGCATATTGAATTTCTAGGTGTACGGGGTCAACTAATTGTTGACCATCTCCAGTGACCAGCTCCAAACTGGGCATGGGATGCCCATATGAACTAGAATATCATAAAACATTAAAACATAATCATTTAGTGTTTTACCCAACCCGAAAACTGGATCAAGCCGAAACCATTTCCCTCCCAAATTGAATGCAAAGCGGAATGAAGAGTAACTTTCGTAGTCTCAGCAATGAGCGAACACAATCCAGATGTCTAATATAAAACAGGGAACTTGTCGTCACGCGAGAGCGAGAGTTCTCAACAGCACTCAGTGACTGTACAGAGCATCAAAAATTGTGTGTGGTCTTTTCGAACAACGGCAATTATTCCGCTGACTCGCATAGTATGAAAACAAACTGACCATACAATAATCTGTGAACTTACAGACTGGGAAGTTTGACAACTTCATGGCTAGATTTTAATTGTAAGCGCGTACCATAAAGGAAACCAGCGATTTAACAAAGAATTGCCATGTAACTGAAAAGTGTTTGAGAAGTTATTCATCTGTTGAACAATGAATAGATTTAAATTATTACATCCGAACTTTAAAGTGGAGTGTGCTCGAACTCCTACCAAGCGATAACAACAAGTTGCAAAGTTTCAAATTTCCCTCCGACTGAATTGTTACAGTAAGGATATACATGATGCATATGATATATGATGTATGAAATGTGATATATATGATATAACCTTGTTAACCTCTCCCCTGGCACATTGACATGAGTATTGTCGGTACATCGACATAATGCTATGAACGCAGCAATAGGACCACCAGAATAGAACGTCAGACAGTATGAGAACGCAAAAGCCGTGCAATACTTTGTGTTTGTATAACTCATTTTCTAGTTCTTCAGTCTGCTTTGCAAACCTAAAGCAATAAAACAAAAATATGCGAGCTCCAGCTACTGGAATTTCAAAGTTCATTCTCATTTCTCAACCAGGGTGTACATGGTCATGACACCAAAAGATAACTACTGCTAGACTGATATCTTCTGACAACATGTGAACAGCCAATGTATACTGAGTTTTAGAACAATGCAGTAACCACATTATTAAAGTGTACTTCATCGGCTTATGTTGCCCGTAGGCTGTAAATAAGCTATCCACTGCCAACAACCAAAACGGTCAGAATAAAAGCAGCACAGCAAACTCGGTTATACCTGCTCCAGTCCAGTCCAGTAATAGAAATTGAAGCCAAATATCCTTTGCTATTTTTGTGCTGACAACTCTATCTAGTATATCTATTCAGTCAGAAGATTTCTAAACTTAGGGAAGCACCGTGGCATACCCCAACTGCGCTGATCTTTTGACTGATGTCAAAGAGACTGTATTCAGCAGACATAAAAACAAACGTCTACATATGCCATCGATGCGTTCTTCTCGTCTCTAGACCTTACTGTTTGAATAAGTAGTACCTTTAGAACTTCTGCAAAAATATATGGGAAAGTCTGTACAGTTGTTCTAGTAGTGGTCATGTGAATAGGCGGAAGAGCCGTTTGTTTGTGCATCTGCATATTCATTGATCCACTCAATCATTTGGAGTCTCATTTATCCTTTAGTCTCTCATTGACTCGTTTATCCTTCTCTATCAGTTTTTTTGGATATCCAGTCAAGCCATGCAAGAGTTGACGGACTACTATGAGTGTATTAAGATAACCACAGGATAAACTCGAACTGTAGCAATATGTCTGTTGTTTGTGATCAGGTCAATTGTGTTAATAATACACCTCATTTGCTTCGAAACGAAACACTGTATAGCTTCATATTTCACGACTAATCCATTACAAGCTTTATACAAATAACTAAAGAAACGAAGTAGCCAACATCGGCACCTCCTCACAATGTTGATATTGTAGTCAGAATCATCCAGAGGACCTAGCATATATAATTCATTCCAACCAAAAACGATTATAAAACACAACTGAAACCTCTTGATTTGCCCCTTCATTCGTAGGTCGACCAGGATTTAGCAGTATTCGGTCACGTGAAATTAATACTAGAACTAAGCTACGAAACTAATTAAGGTCGATCCCTCGGAGTTTTACAGTTCGGTGCCTATCAAACCCTAGTTTGCACCACTACTGTTTTCTTTGACCCAGCTATTTTACTGTGCGTTACATAAATTTTACTCCCCGCTTGTCACACCGTACACACGGTCCCTTCTCTTCCCGTCCCGTCCCCGCTAACAATAATGGATGATTTATCGTTACCTAAGTTTTTCACAATGCGACCGGTATACACATCACACTGAGCCGCACGTCTTACAGGTATCTGGGCAATTAGATAATTGAATCGGTTGTGTGCTGCTAGAACTGAAAGGAGATTTATACTATTTATTGTCCGGAACTTCTGACAAAAAGCCAAACTCCAATCACGAAATGTATGTGTGCGTATGTGCGCACAGTCATGCTTGTGTGCGGTTTGTCAGTCTGCTTGTTTGTTTGTGTACTTTAGCTCAAAAGACTTACTGTGCGTGAGGCACGAAGTTACTGTTTAGTTGAAATGAGCTACTTTGTGAAGGATATCTAGGAGGCCGTGAAATCAGTTAACTGTGTTGCCTTGAATTCCGGTTAACTTATCTTATCTCAAAACGGAAAATTATCAAAGCTTTCGTTGATTATTTGAGCTCCGTAATGCCAACTGACATTCAGAAGGCGTTTTGTTAAACTGCAATGAAATCGGACCTGGAAGACTAGGTACAAGGAAATTTTTCCCGACTGGGAGTTAATGTGAAAACCTACAGATTCAGTGACAGTTACAGAATACAGCCACGTATAAGACTGAAGCATTCGGTAGTTTAAGCTGAGCTCTATTATAGGGTGATAAAAACTTACAACCGTCCAACCAAAAAGCATACGAACTACTTTAGCCGGGTGTTTAAATGCAGACGTGTGGAAACTTAAACAACCAGTCACATCTGCGATCAACTAAATGTACTCAGTGATCTGCTTATTCTTAAAAGTTTCCAAAATCATTGCCCCTGAATGTTATACGCTTGTTCAGGTAATCCTTGATTATCCGTCCCAGACCGGTGTCAAGTCCACCTGTCCATCCATCCAAATGACGCGGGCAAATCAAGTGCAAGTCGCCCGTATTTTTTATTATTAACCGAGCAACACACAAGTGAATTATGAGGGTTGTGTGAGTCAATAAATGTCATACGAGACTGTCCATAAAACTCAAGATGTTCGCGTTTCTAGCAGCATTTTATTGCTCTCGAGCCAGTGTATTCCTGTATAAGAGATAGTGTGCTTGTATGATGGCGTGTTTTCCTCCATGAGTGGGGCAACATAGATTGGGTGGACGGAAAGAGAAACGAATGAATATGAATGAGGCTGGCCTTCGGATAGACTGTTACCGGTTCCTCCTCCTCTTCCACCTCCTGGTCGGAACCTTACGCATACACACACACACAGCCTTCCATAATTCCAAATCGTACCTGAGATTGTCCACTAAAAGTAGCCACGTGTACATCCACAGAACAGCAAGTAGGCAGACAAGCGTGCATACACGCACAGTAACTTGCCGAACAAATTACTAAAGTGTTGTCATAAACTGGATAAACACTTGCTCCATACCACGGTTGCTGCATACTATTAATTGTCGGTCGGAGCGGTAAGGGCGTCACACTGCTCACCTGAGGCTAGGTTTTAGGTAAGACGGGTTGAGATTCCGATACGCAACCGAGGACTTCGTGAGGGTAATGCATTGCAAACAGATAAATTTGTACTGTGTGAACAATACTCAAATTCAGTACGAAGAACCTTTTAGTAATGCGCAGAATGAGTCGCCTTGTTTTGGGACGATAGGTTGTGTTTCAGTCACATGTTTTATTCTGTTTAGTCAGATTCCGCTTGGAAGTATTCTTCTACCTTACCTACTGTAACCACGGATAGTCGTAATGCCAAAAAGGAATGAACACAGTTCTGGCACTCAGATGTCAAATGTGGATTACATAGGACTTCGATGTCGGACAAGGTGGACGGCAAACAGCTTGAGTGGAAGTCTGATACTTTTTTCAAAACATGAAAAACAATCGAGTGAAGTTCATGAAAATTAACACTGTGGTTACTGGTTTTCTGAATACTCCGTAAAAAATCAAATTCCACGGTCCGCAAACCAGCTGACTGGTTGAACTTATATTCTCGTTACTGATATCTTGCCCTGATGCCAGTGGTCCTTTCACTGGAATTTGATCAGTGTTCTGTTCTATCTGTTGGAGTAAACTGGTTTCGCTTTCAGGAACTACGTCATTCTTTTGGTTCCCCAAAACTATTACCATAAGTAGACTGAGATTTGACAACTCACTGTAATATGTGGTATAAGCTTTGTATACTGGTTTATATAAGCACTTGATGATTTTCGACCTAACACGATTAAAGCATTATGAATCATAAGAGCTCAAACTACCTTTATCTCTTGTAAACACAGATGTTCAAGCTTACTCAGTTATCACATAATCGGCAAGTAAATTTAGTTATCCCATGGTTTCAGAACAAGTTGTGAACAATCAGTAAATTGATTTGTCGGTGACGTTTCAATTCTGACACAGAAATTTCTTCAGACTAGATGAACCAGTTAACAAACTTTGTGGTATTCAAGGGAGGTCAGACGTAAGCAGTTAAACGAAGCAGACCATAACAGACCATGGGTCAAGTTTACGTGAACGGGAATTAAAAAGTGGATTCGAATTGTTTATCACAGTAGATCGGGGACGCGTGAACAGTTAGACGGAAGTGACCGGGGGAAATCCTAAACAGTATCATAAAATGTGATCAAGACTGATACTCAACCCAGTATTAAAGAAAAGAAGGGATTGGAAAAGTACTGCAGCTGAAATAGGACCAAGTTGCGTAAATTCAAGGTTCATCTTAAGAACTACTTGTCTGTTGAGGGAACTAGCAGTATGGAATGAAATGCAAGGACTACTCGCAGGTTTGGGCTGACGGCATGAGAACATAGAACTAGAGTAAATGAACATCTAATGAACATTAGAAAAGTACCCGGAAATCAATTAGTTTACCACGTAATGATTAGAGATTCTGCAAATGTTGGTCATGCGTTAGTCACAAGTCATGGAGTTGTTTTGGAAAACTTCCAGGTAATTAAGTAAGGGTTTAGAACTTGCCAGAAACACTTATTCGCAGAGATCATCGAAATTGCAGAGGAAAAATACTCGGTAAATAAAATTGGCGGGGGAGAAGTTTGGTACATGACGGCCGTTCTTGGATTGATCGAAACGATTTTCACTAATGGCTGGACGAAACGACAATTTTACCACATTAGGGCTGTGATTCCCGTAAGTAATTTCCTCAAAAAGGATCGACCTTTTGGCCAACCTATCTGATGGAACGCATCAATTTCCCTTCCGTCTAGCTGTTCACGCGTCCCCGATCTACTGCGATAAACAATTCGAATCCACTTTTTAATTCCCGTTCACGTAAACTTGACCCATGGTCTCTTATGGTCTGCTTC
>LOND01000463.1:116113-128795 GCA_014220965.1 Paragonimus kellicotti
AGGTTTTACCTAAGGTTGTTCAGAAGTGCACAGCGCCTAAATGACTGTACTGGAAATTTGGATAATGAATTAATATCATCCACCAAAGTACGTGGTTTATATTTTGACCATCCGATTTACTCCCTTCACACTTGAAACGGTCAACTGGTAAAACTTCAGACGACGGATGCATGATTTACATTAGTGGTTCCTAAACTCTTTCATTTCACTACCTCCAGGATGCATAAATACAAAGCATTCGCTCTCCTGTTTCAATGGGTTTCATGAGTAGATTAAGGTCAGAGCTGGGACAGACAGACATAGGTATCATGTTCAAATATGTATCTGCATACGTGATCGAAGGTCAGTATGATGTATACATTTGTTGCATTTATAGCAACTTACCATCATCGGGTCGAAAGTTATTTAGAAGAAGTCCCAGATTTCACATTCTGATGTCTGAAGTGTCCTTCTAGTTCAGGTTCCCGTTATGTCTTCATCATTTCTTATAACGGCTTCAGAGGGCATATCGTCGACTTCAGAATAAGTCAATCTTCACGGTAGCCGTGCAAATACTCAGTGGAAAAACGAGAGACCTCTAAAAGACGTATTATTCGTAGACCTTATGAACGCAACTAAACTGTATATTGTAATCGTCCTCAGTAAGAGGTTGAGTTTAACATACTGATTTGCACACCCAGTTTAGAAACTGGTTGGTGGTAATTCCCTATAATTGATGCTGAGTTTACTTGTAGAAATCTACATGGTAGGTGAAGCAACACAATAATTTCTGAATCATTGTGACTACTTGCGTGAAAAGGATGCACTGTCCGCGCAATGAAAAATAAGTTATTTATTTATGTATTGCGCTTTTTAAAGGATATAGTAGAACTCGTTTGACAATCACAAAAACACCCGAAAGTTACTACGATATGATCGTTTCCATGCAAGTGCAACTTCTCATCAAGACTGACTGAAAATTCCGGTCGTTCTCATGTTTACGCTTACTATTCCAATCGGTTTCCCAGCCAACAGGTAACGGGGTCAGTCCAACCGAATATTAATTCCAGTCGAATGAAGTGCTGACAGGTGTCCACAGACAGACTGTTCATGGAGTTGCCCAGAATGCTATCCGAGCGTACTGTGGTTGAGCAGCATGTGGCTACAAGAGTACTTGCCTTGACAAATACTCGAATGCTATCCAAAGATGGAAAATCCTCGACGCTTTACTTCTCTTGTCATCCATACGTGTGACATTGCTTCCAGCATATTTCATTACAAACATCCGCAAGTTAATATAATTAGTAGAATAGTTAACACCTTGCAATTCGACTAATTTCAATCAACTACTTTGTGTAACTGTAAGTGAAAAGTCGAACTTACGTTTAGTCCACTATTTCTGAAAATTCTTACTGTCAAATAGGTCTCACAGTCACATGCATGCAATCCTTTGATTTAAGGTCATTAGTGGTGGTCTTCGTTGGAAAGCACTCCTGTTTAACTCTGCTTGATACCTAGTATGCGTAGCACGCACACTACAAGCCTCCCAATATTTTAATCCGGCGAACCGCGTAGGATAATCAGCACCTGTTGACAAATCCCAATCGTGGTTCTTGAGCTACATTATACACTTGAGTTGACGCTGATTATATACGCTTTAACACTTGGTTCGTTTGAAACTCTTAAGTTTCGACTGCAGTTCACACTCACCTAAGCATTCGGATCAAGCTGCTGCGCAATTTAGTTAACACCGATCTTGCTGCAGTGAAATAGGCAAACGAACGACGTTTTGTAACTGGCCACAACTCTGAAGCAGAAATGTTCATATTGTATTCTGTTCACAGCTCTCTGGCTGAGTTTCACCGAGAACCATACCTGCACCTCAGCTGACTGCAAAATGAACAGGACAAAACTTGGATCAAGCAAACCTCAATAACTGTGAAGCGAAAGAAAGTGGGATTTCACGACGCAGACAAATGCAACCCACCAACTACTGTTGATCGGAGGGAATTTTAATGTCTTCGAGAGTAAGTTCTGCAAGTTCAGATGAAAGTGTCATTTGAAAAATACATTTGTCTAGATATCCACGTTACTGAGAGAACAAAGTAGACAATAGTGGGCGTTCACATATGATAATTCGGTCGTGCCTAATGTGAGGTCAATGGCGCAGTGGTAAACACGGTTGCCTCATGAAAGCATGGCCTGGAAAGTCTGTGGGAATGCGACAGTTGCAATCAGTCGTGGGTGATGTTCAGCATAAAGATGATGTTCAATCTACATGAAAATAGTGAACGAGTTGACTGATAAACAACCGCTTTCGAAATGTGAAATACGAAACACATGAAGGGGGATATCATGATCCCCAAAATTCACGAAGCGTACATTTACTCAACGTTTGGTTGACCTACTCCAATGAAGATGGTGTACACACGAATATTATGATTGGTATTGTACTGCAATTTTATTGATGGGAGAAAATGAAATTAAATGTCTAGTGCACATAAGCTAATAGGCAAGAAATGTGTTGTACTGGTGTTATTCTATTTGTGAGAGAAACGTTTTTCCGACAACCTTAGCTAGAACTTGTGTGTTAAGCTCCATGAGCAAAACGCAAAGTAAAACTGTAATTATCAAAAAACGCTAAACACTCGCTTGTCTACTGCTTACTTGAAAGTGTCCAGCTTGATTTACGTCATTTCAGAAGCAATCAGGCTTTGGATGAATGTTGTTCCTGCACAACTGGCTTCGAACAGTTCAGTTTGTAAATGAGCAATCGGAAGATCGTTCTGTTCACCGATTAAATCCGGACGTTAGGTATTTGTGAAGGGGTAGGGAAGGCACCAGATAACCCGGGGAATGAGATGGAGTTGTGCGTAGTGGCTCAGTCCTGACGTGACCAATCCCCAGTCGTGTGTGGTATTTGATATGAACAGTAAAGTTACGCCCACCGTTCACTGAGGACGTGTGTATGTGCGCACATGTGACCGTGTTTGTATTCAATAATCACGCTTTTGGAAATCGTGGAAAAAATGTGCAAAATTACTTTAGTTTGCAAACGTTGCATTTATGCGTCACCTCGGTGATAAGGTGCCGTCCGAACAGTAGTTATTAATGAGTCTTTTTTTAGAAAGGACGACACTCTCCATTGGGGTCGCAAGTCCTGATTTTGAAGTGTTGCACTGCTTCTGAACGTCTTTTTCCGCCTGTAACACTATATATGGGACTGCGCGCGCGTGCGTTCACCAAGCCTATGCGCATTTATTGCGTGGTTCGTCGCTGTCCTGTCGTGACGCCCCGCGTGCAGAGTCTGGCAGCGGTGTGACGCCTCGCCTCTATCTCACACGCTTTATGGTTCGTTCCGCGTGCGGCCGCACCTGCATACGTATGTGTGTGTATATATGCACATAGCGTCAACTCGCGCATGTACTTGCGTGTGCGTGTGCATGCGCGCTCACACCACCGCCTTTCAGGTGATGTGTGAAGAAGCTCGCCGGGGCCTTCGTAACAATTTGCTGCTTGTATGTCTATTCTTGTGTCGGCGTGGCTTGGGGGGAAATACGCTATAAGGCTTGGCTATACCAAGTCTAGCCTCGTGATGTGTGTACAAGTGTGGCCATGCGGTGTGTTTGTGGTGCACGTGTTTCAACATCTCCTACTGACCCCCTCCCTTGCCGCTCATCAGCTTACAGACTGTCCTGCCCGCAGTGTCACATTATGGCCGTTCTTTTCGCGCCCATTTCTCTCCAACTGTCTTAGTCTGCTTGCGGCTCTGTGGTTCACTGATGGCGCAGGCGGACTGTTGATGACTGTCGTTCGCTTGACTCTATTTCGGAGTTGGGAAAAATGGGAGCGAATCGGGTTAAGTGATTGCTCAGTTTTGTGTATATATGCGTATCCTGGTTAAGTGGTGGCAAAAGGACTGCAAGGCCAGGAAGGCCGTATCTACCAGCAACCCCTCTCTGTTATTCAAAACGTGAACTGAGATCCGAGGAGGGGATGAGCGAAGGTTCCTGCATGTTTGTCCTGCTGGCCGTGCGAAAACTACAAGGCAGGTAGTGAAGTGGATATCGACTGATTCAATTAATAGATACCTGTAATGCGATAACAGAATATTGCATAGTAATGAACTTGAATGATTAAACTTCATATTCATAAGACTGTTAGTTTAAATGGAGATGCAGTTTCTCTTAGCATGTGTTAACGTAGTTTGAACCATTCAAAATATCCCTCAACCAGTTCCCGTGTCCAGGCGTACGCACAGGCACGCGCACACAACCTGGTAGTTAGTGTAAGCGCCACACCACGTTTCACGATCGATCCTGATTGAAGCGCGTCTAGTATCTGGACAAGTGCAAAACTGATAGCAGTCTTTAACACTATCAGCCCCATGCGTACTAACGCAAATGTTGGCTCAGCTGTTGACGGCGCCCTACTGTCTACGGCACATGAGCGTGAATTACGATTGTCATGGCTACAGGCGTCGGCTCCCGTCCTAGTCATACCCACTGAGTTCTTATTGGTTGTTCCACTTGGATAGAGTGACACAGACAGACCACACTGACTGTAATTTGGACCAATCAGTTGTGTGAGCTGCCACCGTATGGTATCAGCCGAGTGGTGCCATACTGTCTGTGCAAACATTCTGTGCTTGTTTGTGTGGTAGCCTAGATAAACCGGCGCCATGTGGCTTTTGTGCTGATGTGATTAGGATACACGGCCCGCCTGTGTTGTTCACGATTGCGCTGCGAGTCAGTCAGAATTGGGCTGGGTTTGTGTGCCATAAGCATAATAGTATTTGTTGCTGATAATTTCAAAACCCATATTTAATATTTTAGGTGCTAATAACTACTAGATAATCCGTAGCAAATAATGAAAACATAGAATATGTCTCGAACAATAAACCGCACAAACGGAAGTTGTCAGAATGATAATAAATAAGCAGCCGTAATGCAATTACAGTAGAGAACCGGTAAACAATTTTTCGTTGTTTCTCAAGTAATCATATAGTGCCGAGTTCAGCAAGTAGGGAGACTGTGATCATTCAATCTTAGTTGCTTTGTACTTATGTCACTCACGACAATGATTCGCCAAAACACAGTGGGCAGAGGAGACTGGCGTTATTCATTCACTCGCCATCACTAGACCTTAACGATATACAATGATGATAGAATATGCGGACATCATCCTGTGTAAGTAAATAGGGGTGTGACCAAAACAGTTTCATGTAGAATGGTTACATATTTGCTTGCTTCCGATCATTCCGTTAGTAGGAAAGATGCTTGTCAAATCTTTTACGTAATTTTTAAAATGCTAATCAGAGATGGTGAGTTTTTGTGTATCGACGGTTGTTGATGTCGTTAGTAATATCTTGCATAACCTTTATTTCTGTGCTCAAAAGAAATCAGTGTGGACCGTCAATCTTTCTCAGAATGCAGTCAGTGGCAGTCTGGGACAGTATTTGTGAAAAGTCCGAGAAACAAATTGCACTCAATGGCTATTTGGACAGATTGTCTGCTTCATCTGGTAAATACTTTCCTGTCTAATGTGTTATCAGTAACACGAGGATGATAGGCCTTGAACAAATATTGTTCGCTGCCTTATGATTCACAGACTATAGTGGGCACTCTTAAGGGCATTATGCATTTCAACGTCTTTTTTAATTTGCTTTGTTTATGTCACTTCGGTGTAGAGTGGAAACACCAACAATCATGCAAGATCCGTGACGCAATGGACTAAGCGAGGAAGTCGGTTGGAGCGATCCTCAACTCTGGAATCATGTTGCATCCAGTGAGAGATTAATGATTTATTTCGGAGGAATTTTTCGATAAAATCTACAGCCTTCACAACCAGTAATAAGTTGACGGATTTAACAGCCCCTTGATATGGAGAAAGGGGAAAAAGGTGCTTAATAGGAGTTTGTCGAGATGTATGACTGGTGTTCACGGCAGGTGGTTGGAACAAATCCAAATATAAATGTGGACAATATAAACCGTCGCTTTGAGGAGAAAGCACTGTGAACGAATCGATTTTGTTTAAGGGATATTTTGTTTCGGATAGCCTAAACTACAACGAGACAAGCTGAATTTCAGGAAAGTCAAAAGGATATCCTGGTGAAGTTACTAAGGATGTTGTCGTTTGGGGAAATAGTCTTTTTTTTCAAGTCCTATCTGGTTAGTATCGGGAAAGAGTGATATTCATCGTCAGCCTTATGTTAATGAAAGCTTATTCCGTTCACTATGTTGATTTGGCAAAACGCTATAGTGAAGAAATTTTCTTCTTCTTTACTTCATTTTTTTCCCTACATGACCAAATACAGAAAATTACAGCCAACTGACTGGAACACAACTGCGGGAGACAAATCAAAAACGATAGCCTGCAAACTAACAAGCAGTGATTATGCGATATGCAGAATAAACATAAGGGCACACATTGACACTATAAATTATAACTGAGTGCATAGGTGGACACACAGTAGCATCATCAATAAGTCCAATGAGAGTTTTGCTGCTTTTGTACATTGCGCGGTTCAGGGATAAGCACGGATTTTTAGGTCCAGTAAACGTGACGGTTTAGTAAGTTTCCTGTACTTTTATATCTTTTCGGTCCTAAAACGTCCATAATGTTTGCTTCATTTGTACCTATTTGCTCTTGACGTTTCATATTTTGAAACTAATCGGAAACGCCTACTGGCTGTTAGCAATGAGAGCGGTCCTCACGATGAGCTCCAAAATGTCATTATTAGCGGATTCGAGAGTGTTTTCAGTGAACTGAACAATGTAGGATAACTTTTGGCGAAACGTATTCCGCTACGCATAACACTATAAATGCGGTCAAGTGTGTACACAACAGATGATTCAAACCAGCGAGATGGTTTAAGTTTAATAGACTGAACCACGGTAGGCTGTTATTTTGCCGTTGAGTGCAGAGAATACACCGTCTGTAACCGCTGTATACAGTTCCGTAGATGATGCCACTAATTTTCGCTTTTCATCTTCTTTGAGGGAGATTTATAGGACTTTTTTTTAAAAACGTAATTGATTTTCTGCGGGCTTGTTCTTTACGTTGTATATATACAATGTGCACGGACTGAATTTGAGTTTAATAACGAAGGCGTGCTGCTGTGTTGTTGACGCCGTTTTAGTTTCCGTTTGTGTAAGTCGTGTGCATGGCTTACTGGGCCTTTGGCTCATGCTTGTGTATTGTTTCCTTTTACAGGATTGTTGTTGGAACCCCTCCTTCGGAAGAACGCTGTCCCCCTCCCCCCCGTTTCCCCACGTCGCATTAAAGTTAGTTCACGAGGCTAACGGCCGGCTTGTATGTTATAGCCTAACCAAATCTCTGGAGAAAATGACATTAGTTACAGGTTTTCAAGTGTGGTCTAAAGTGCTTAGTTCAGGACTGTATCAGTTTAACTGCAGAAGAATTTCAAAAGAAATGTTCGTTTGTCAGATTTGAAAGCTTGGTTGTGTGAATGAATTGTTTCTGTAATATCGGCATTTGTATTTACCATTTTACACACGAACCAAAAACCGAGACCATCGTTTCCGATTTTCATCACGCTGTCTTGGTTACCAATGCGGTCGCGTTATACGCCCCACCAGTATGCAAATATGACAGGGAATCTCTAACAGCTGTTTGTTCGGTGTACGTGACTGGGCAGTGTTAGACGAGATTGAACACCTAGTTTAGTTGCTTGCTGGGTCAAAGGCCACAAAAAACCTGGCGCCGGGGTTCAATTTTAATTGCTCTTGTCTGTGATGCAAACGATAGGTGTGATGTGGAACAGGAATAAACAGCCCCCGAGCCATCTCTAGGTCGGGGATATTAAGAATTGCTGTTGTTGGGTCGAGCGCATCGTAGGCACAGCATGGGGTGAGAACAGTACGTGGTGTTTCCTCAGTTGTGGACTCTACGTCAGGCGTGTTGGCTTTCTCGGCCAAAGGGAGGTGAGTGTGTGTATGTGTGTAAATGAGCTTGATGGGTGCGTCTTGCGCTAGAAGGGCGACCGGCACATTCATCTCAACCACAGCCACTAGCATCGCCACCATCAGCAATGGTCACAGTAGCACTTATTCTTGGTCTGACCCAAACAGACCGGACTGTCATCAAAAGGACGAATGCGGTTGGCCTAATGAGAAAAACACGCTGGACACCCTCGTCAGATACGACCCATTCATATTATTTCGAATAGGCGTAATGTGATGGTTGTTGTGGTCGTTAGATATGCACAATTGACATGATGGATTGTTTGCAGATTTGGTTGCCATACGGATCGACTTCGGTCAATCCGCCTGGCATTGCTAAAGCCGAGGTAAGCGAAAATTTGGTTGTCAGCGCGGAAATGTCTCACACTGTTAATCTCGAGGTGGTGTACCCCCACCCGATTAAGTAAAATTACCTGATGGAAGGAAGAAACTACGGTATGGCAAACATTACTTGTACGCCAAACATATGGCACCGATAATTGCTACCAAACTGATTGTTAAAATTGAGAGTTTAATGGCCTTCCTAAGAATATATCTAACACTGCTAATCTTCTCATAAGAATATGTACGGTCTCCTAAACGCTTTGAGTAATCGACCAGCATTTGTGGGAGGAACATTTGTTATGATATTTCAACTGATCAGTCTGTCGATAGCCAGCTCTTCTCACAACTACTTGGGTGACTGTTGCACTTATATGACCAGATGTGCGTACCTTGGGGATAAGTCCGCAAACGTACAATGCAAACTGAAGGCATGATTAACAGCCTTAGCTACTCAGTCGACGTTTGAAGCAGATCATGCGGCCATTGCATATACTATTGGATATAACCACGTATAAAGTTAGAGAAGACATAAATGTCTGATCATTAGTTCAGTGGTCGACTACGGGTACATTTCATGCTTAGTGAGAAATTAAGCTGCAAGCAGTCATTGAGTGTTAAGTAGATACATCAGAGTAATGGATTGTCTCTCCATCAACTCATTTACGATCTACATGAGACAATGGCTAGAGAATAAAGGGACGGTTCATCGATTAAAATTCTGGCTGATTTCCCCACAAAACGGAATTTTACCCTTTGTGATAACACATTCCTAGAACAACAATTGTTGATTGTCCTACATTGACAGGGGCAGAAAATGATATCCGCCGTCTCACCATGGATCAGCACGTTAATTATTTCACGTTTCGACTGTTCGCTCGAACCACGAATAGTTAAGTGCATCGAATACCTATTTGGTATTATATGCCCGAATGATTGGCCAGAGGAAGTGTGGCCTGCACGATCTTCCACGAAGACGTCGAGCAGCGCGTAGCGAAAAACCATCGAGCCCAAATAATCAAAACAAGAGTGGATCCCAATGCCACGGTACTATTGAACAAATTGGCAAAGTGAATAATTAGACAAACCTCAACAGTTTTGATGGACGGATCTTTTTTGGGAAATGAATTAAAATTTAATGCCAAACGGGTTAAAAATGAATTATGATCACAGTACAGCATTTATACTCAACAGAATTCTTCCGAGCAGTCAACAGGTTTGAAAAACAATGGGATTAGCTGAGCTCCAAGAAGGTGATGCACGCACCACTCATGCTAAGTATAGTAATCAGCAACTGATTATTCGCAGAACTATTAAATCGAGACAATAAAACAAAACCGGTGGTTCAAGTTCAATCAATGGTCAGAAACAAGAGAGGTAGGATATATACAGAATAGGGTTGGGTCGGATTTTCACATGACTGAACTTGAAAAGATGGTACATAGCTCACTCCGCTCATTGTAATCAGGAGATGCGCGACTGACTTTATGCACCTGTTGACACAGTTTGCATTACTGTTCATTTATCCGCTGAAGTAATATATCATCAAACGACTTTCATCAAATATTTACCAAGATGGTGTGCTCAGCAGGCTGTGCGAGAAGAACAAGAGTGGACAGCACAAGCGTAGGTTGCTTGTGGTTCGCCTGCAGGAAGTGTATTTTACGCCCAATTTTCACACCTCCGTATTCACATATCGTATATACTATTGGATGAAAAATGACAGAAACTTCTGATGTCGAACAGCCCATGAGGAGCAGGGATGACAATACTTGACTCACTGCCATTTTCGTACAGACCCTCATTTCTCGATACCAAAACACTGCGTGATTTTTGTAAATGACGACAATTCTTTAGTTTGCAAATTCGTTTGGGACCTTACGAGTTAATCAAGACTTCGCTAGAGAGGTCAACATGTGACGTGGTCCTGCTTTATGTAACACCACTCATTCTAAGGCACCAGTCTAAGATAAACAGATGTATGCAGTCTCATAACTATGAGAGTACTTTGCTTCAGCTTACTCCAGAGATGTTCTACACGATAAAGTTGAAAGTTCTAGGCAGCCCTTGCAAGGTACCACTTTCTTAGACATTTACATATCTCCGACTGGACAATATTGAAAGCTAACCTGATTTTAATAAATTTTGCAGCATGAAAAGTTCACGCACATCTATCTCAGGAGGTTTTCGTTAACCGCGTTATGCGATTTAGAAAGCACGTTTAGTCACAACCAACTGACTTGCTTTGCAGTGGTTTCCCAGTGTCTTCCAAGTGCATCTAGTGCCACCATAGTGCATTTGTACTGGATCAATTCAACAATTTCGTTGTCTAAACATTAGACCAATTAACATATTTACAATCGACCGCAGGAAAACTAAACTTAATGCACCGTCCATCATTTTATGTGCCCTGCTGTTATGTGTCACTACTCATTCCATCATCATCATTCCATCATTCCATCATTGATTTATTGTACATATTTCACGTACAATTACGGTGTAGAAACAGCCGCAAAAACAATCTATGAAGTCTCAAAAAGGGGGTTTATCGGAGGGACCATTACAATGTATCCCTCCAGTTTCGTCTGTTAACTACGACTACGCGTACGGGTATACTTTTAACGATCTGCAGGTCACAGATCACAACTTTTGTTTTAGTCTATTTTCCATCTGAACTGCTGAACTGTAAATTCTACTCATTTCCATCCAGTAGCAATCGAAGTCAACGATTCATTTGAATTCATTACTGCACGTATACCAATCCACAATTCGAAATTGTCTAAACTGTATCAATATTTTCTGGCGTGTAGAGTGCACAATTTTTCGTGAGGTAAGGAGTGGACACCGAAACCTATCTAATGTACTATTACAGGCGGCCACACCTGGATACCCATTCAATTGTTCAAATCCACTCAGATCGGTAGTTACAACCGTAACCTGTCAGTGTGGCATTATAACTGGCGTCCAATCAAGATATATGATCGAATGTTCTCTGGCTCCTCATATTCTGATAAGCACACAGGTTTCATGAATCGTCTACTGTGTAAGTCCTATCGAGTTGTTCAGGTTAAACGTTATTCTACCTTCTAGTTGACCGTGGATTCTGTCAGACGCGAACCAATCAATTTCGTATGCACATCCTTCGAACGACTCACGAGAAAGTCTTTATTTATTACTTTTCTCTTTGATCTAGTGTTCCGTTATAACTTACACACAGCCATTTTTGATCTTTATTGTATAACTGTATTATCAAACGTATTGGCACGATTGTCAGGATGACTAATTTTTCCAATGACTACAACGTGTTTTATTTTTCTACTACTCACCTCTTGCGCTTAAAACTGATTCTTTTTTAACTTCAGCTTTTCTAACAAAATTTTGGTTCATGGCAATCTTTTTAACATGTAAAGTTTACATTTTCTCTCAACATATCCATTGAACTGTTCTCACTTCTAAGACTCTGATTCTTGTGTTTGTGTCCGGCCTATCAAAACTCAGACACGGAACTGACTTCCTGCAGAACGATTAGCAGTTAGTTTGTTTAGTTCGTCCGTGTGAGAAAAATGGGTAAGTAAAAATGTAATTGCGTGACTCATCTTGAATCACCTAGTATTTGCGAGATGAAGCTTCTTACTTCACAAAGCATTCATTACGGTTTGAAAGAAACTTTGCGGACAAAAGAAACGACAAGCTGATGAATAAAAAGCCGAGATAGTCTAGCACTTTCGGTAAGGTCTTGATATCTTTTGCATACTTTGAAAGGGAAAACTATAAATTTATCTCGATTGTATTAGTTACAACTCTGACTTGACTCCAAAAAGCGAATAGGTAAACTAAAGCATGACTGTTCTGGATTTGGTAGACATAGAAGCTGTACAACTCTGACAAACCGAAAGTGACACTTTTGGCATTACACAGGAATTGTCTTTTCCCAGTAAATGCTACTGCCCACCTTTTTATGTAACCATGGTAACTAGAGTCACCTATGTACACAAAACAGCTCTTTGAGTGCATAGGTCAACGGTAGATATATGTCGTTTCCGTTCTCCATCGCGGAAAGATGAAAAAGCGATCTCACGCTTGTCTTATATACACAATCTGTTGTTACGTGAAGGCAGAGTGAGAGTAGCGATTAGGCGTCAGCCAGATAAAATGAAGGCAAACGGATTACCAGCTAAACACGCATTCATACAAGTCTATTCAGGTAAATCGAGCTTTAACTTCTCGGCACACGTGCTGACTTTCTTGAAATCACTGCTATTCAAAAGCCGACCACAAGCTCCAGCAGTGGTCCAGTCATTCTTGTTAACTCTGTTATATACAGAACAATGGTCGTTTAGTCAACAAGCGCAAGAGGTGAGTAGTAGAAGATAAAACACCGTTTATAAATTCAGAGC
>LOND01000464.1:22726-36904 GCA_014220965.1 Paragonimus kellicotti
CCGTTCACTAACGCTAGGGAGTTGGACGTGAGAGAACCTCAAGCACAACCGCACGGCAACCGCCAGAGAGGACGAATGTCGACGGAAACTCCAGTCGACCTTCAGAATTCAAACAAGCGTCAGACTGGTTGGGCGGCGTTCCCAACGGTGACAGCTAAAACATTGTTATCCTAGTGAATGTAGCCTATAGTAGCAGAGATGGCGCGGATTCATTATAGAGTCACGACTAAGACTGCGATACCTACGCCAACACACTAACTTTGATGTTAGTGGTTTGCAGTAAATTTACATTCACAAGATAATGTGAACAGGCACGGTGGTACTGGTAAGGCAACTCTCACGTCGCAGGGAGTTTAGGATTTTGGGGACGTCGAAGGTGATCTCACTACAGTAGCTGCCAAGATAGTCATTGGCCTCAGGCCTTTTCTTCACGCGTCTTGGCGTGAAGTACTTCATATCTATTTACTTGAATTTCGGGGAGTCCGTGGTGGCTTAGCCTCTGCCCACTTTTTCCTCAAGGCAAACTGGCGCAGCAATACCTTGCATTAGTGACATACCGGTAGAACTGTTCACAACAAGAAGCTCTATAAGCAGTTATTTCGGACCCTCTTCAGGCATCAGTTCCCTTATTACAGGGTTAGCAGTCATTTGAACTAGCTTTTATTCGAAGTTGTCAGTTGCAGTTCCCCTGAGGTTTCGAAAAGCTGTGAGATTTCCAATTACGAATGACATATCTTAAGACATATCCGCTGTAATCCCCAGGTGCGCTGCGACGGTGTTTTCATGACTGTCCTTCAGTTTAACGGAAGATCTCTGGATACGAAAATAGACAAACCGGCTAGATCTGGGCTGCCAGAGCCTCTTATCTGGAGAATGTGTATAAATAGCTGAAATCATGAGAAATAGGCTTACACGTTTCGCTGTTACTGATAAGAGCAGCTCTCCGGACCACAAGATGGCTGACATCAGCCTGTGCAAGGTGTGTTTCTGGAGCGGCTGCGGGAAGACCAGACACGATGCTATGAGTATCATTCAAGGAGTCCATGTAATCATAGGAAATAATGCAAAATGACAAAAGTGTACAACAAATCCACGCTGTTATCTTTTCTGTCAATAAACACCCGCATGATGCCTAGAATGACGAACTGGTTGGACCCAGAGACCTTAGTTTTTCTGTCTAGAATATGTGTATCATTCGAACAAATCACTGAAATCAGTCATTGTTTTAATAGTCCAAAATGCTTCTTCACGTTGTTTACATGTGCTAGTTTCGCGGGTAGCCTGGTTAGGTCGTTGATGCACTCCGAAATCTGGTGGAGACTATGCAGTTGAAGCACAGCCGCAAAATAATTAACTTAGCGGTCTGTGATGGTCATTCGAAACGGACCTTGGTCGCCGTGGTTGACGGTCAGATGCGTGTGAAAAATCTGCTTAATCTCGCCAAGAAGCAGCTAAACATTCAGTCGGACGTTGATATGAATTTTCTGGA
Source organism: Paragonimus kellicotti (assembly GCA_014220965.1). NCBI lineage: Eukaryota > Metazoa > Platyhelminthes > Trematoda > Plagiorchiida > Troglotrematidae > Paragonimus > Paragonimus kellicotti. The sequence continues at coordinate 24,216 of LOND01000464.1, forward strand.
GTGTAAAAAAGTACTAACCGAATTTTTGTGCATTATTTCCGCTAGTTTTCTGACTTTACTCTGGACTCTAAACTTCTGGATGTTTTTCGTGCGGAAGCCGACACAAATTCTCTCACGGATGTTTCAGTTCCGTTGTTTACGGTTTCATCATCTTCCTCGGTTAATTGGGATACCATTCCGATAGAGAACAGGCTTCATATATTTTATAACAGCCCCTTGAATGGTAAGTCGTATTATGATCTGTTTGTTTGTTCCATTGTTCATGGGTCTAACTCAACGGTCGATTTTTCTGGTTGGTTTATTTTCATTCATTTGGTGATGGATTGCACATTTCGCCTGTGATCCCTGTTTGCTAACACAAACGTAGGTCGTGAAATCCTCCAGTGGTGAGGCCATGTATCTAACCTCACTATACAGCGAAAGAACTTCGAAAATCAGGATATCCGCCATTTGAGTAATATTCTATTGATCTTTTATTCGCAACATATTCATGGATTTGCCACGATTACGGATGGAGAAGGGGTCCTACATAAAACTGAAGAGAAATCCCGATGCCAGAAAAGAGGATGGATAAAGACTACTCGAATAAAGTTACAGGCGGTAATATAATGTTGATGTAAATAATAGGCTGTTAGTTTGATGTACTTCAGCCATGAGTTCTTATATCACATGTATGATTTTTTCAACTTGTAGGTTGCAATCAGTTACCGTCCTAGCCGGTTGCATCGCGGGTGACTGTTTTTTCCACCACCAACGGCTCTGCAGTCATCAAGCTCACATGATTTTAATTGCGGCCCTTTATATTGGAACTTTGGCTGATTTTAAGAAAAGCTATTCCTTCCAGATCGAGAAAACTAACAATTTGACCACCTAAGTAGATGCCTTTCCTGCACTTCAGTGTGGGGTGGCTTCGGAGCCGTTTCTCGTATTCCGCAACACCCATGGCCTGGTAAACATTGTATGTGCTCTTGCTAACCTACACCGCATGCTTTTGATGCGGCTTCACACCGTGTATATGGGGAAGAATAGCCATCTTTTTCTATTTGCAGCTGCTGTTCCTGGCTCTCTCAGAACCCCGCTTACTGTGCTTCTTCCCGATTTCGAGGCAAAGTTTGATTCTGGCGCCTCTGCCAAAAAAGCGGAAAACTTGTCTCTGTCATCTACAGGCAATAATCTAAGTGCTGTTAATCTGTTTTCCACCATGCTTTCTTCAAACTGAGTCAGATTCGGAAGTTACGCATGACTTCGTCAGTTTACTTCAGGAAAAAGGCCTCTAGGCAGTATACTTAGTGTCCTTGTACAACCCGGTGTCAGATGTTCGGCTATTACAATTGTGTGCATCCTACGACACTAGCATAAAAGATAGCAATGCCTGACATGGAGACCGCCCTATACGGCTCAGTCGTGGATGCTGATTGACCACTTAACATCGGGTACGTCACCCCGCCATAGTCGATCGTTTCTTTAGGAGTAAACATCCTGATTCACACCAGACCGTTCACATCCGTTTCGCCTTATCATTCGTTCAAAGATCATTTACTCTAAAACATGAAATAGTTGTTTGAAGCCTGAAGGAATGAGGCTGTGGAAATGCCTATTGGGCGGCATTAACAGTAAAGCTGTCCAGATCGCAACACTGGCCTTATTCCAACGATCGCCTAATAATTATTTGAGTAGCCGTGGGGAGGTCTATTCCAAAAGTGCCGTGTTAGTACAGCCGAAAATCCTTCGATTTGATTACGCTTACCAGTACGTGTCGGCTGTTCCCCTTTGATTGCGGTTACGACAGTCATCGCTGTGAACTTAAACGTACGCTGACTAAGAATGCTTGAGTATTGCGAGCTGCAACTAGAGATACTTGTACTGTTTTCCGATGCTACTTTCGCTCACTCGTGGTTTTACTGGTACTCGGCAAAATATAACTGGAGTTATATCTGAAGATGGTTCGTTATTTTCATTTTTAAAGAACCACGTGCCTGAGCCGCTGATCACTAGTGATGACGAAGAATATTCAAGAAGGAAAAAATATCAAAATAATAAAAAGCACATGAAGTATAAATAAGCAGGAATAATGCGGATGTTCGCAGGCCATTGGCTGTGTGCGCTGTCATGTTGAGTGGCGTTAACAGGACTACTTGAGCGAGTTTGAGGTCCCCGGTTGAATGGACAGCACATGTCTACGCTACTCAACTGAGCGATCAGGGACTTGATACTTTGGGACCACTTCGTTGCCTCATCACCTCGTGGATTTCGCGGGTTGTCGGCACTTTCATTGAATAACTTCCAATGAAGTGAACGCTCGTCCGACATACGGATCACCTGAACCAGTCATTGCAGGCTGCAATCAACATTTGGTTAAGTGGCCGCATATCTGAAGGTTTTTGGCGACATAGGCTGGGGTCGCTCGTGTGATCATTCTACTTGGCGTGGACTAAGTTACAGACTCAGCGACAACAAACGCTACGAGTCTGCTGAAAGTTTTGTTGCACGTTTTTGAGCCATAGATCTAATTAGGTTGTGCACAATCATGCACACTTGCTTTAAATGTCCAACGCAAACGCGAGGTCATCATCATCATCATCATCATCATCATAGCAGCCATGAGCCTGACCAAAAGGTACTGTGGCTCGGGCTGCCGCTCACCTCAACAGTGACGTGGAATATCCTAGAAGAAAACGTTACTAAGAAGGTTGAAAATTAATAGAAGTCTAAGCGAAGAACTAGAAATGGTATGGATGCAGGTACGCCATTGACTGCGACACGCCGCCATCTCGGATAGCGTCTCTAACCAGCGGTTTGAGTGATCACGAGGACCCCATCCAGGCAGGCGACACCTACCCACTTTACTCAGTGGAGCAGTCAGGGTTTCATATTTCGTGACCACGTTGTCGCTTGACCACCATGTGGTTTCACCCAACTGTTGGTGGTCTCAGTATATAATGCCCGGTACGGTAAACGCTCAGCTGGCATGCGGAGTACGTGACCTAACCATCGCAGGCTGTGCAACGTGAGTAGTTGACCGATCGATCGCGCATCCCGAGCGTTCCGGAATACGCGCCGGCGAACTGCCGTATTGCTCACGCGATCAGTCCACTTAATGTGGGCTATTTGGCGGAGACAACGATGGTCAAATACAGCAAGCTTGTTGATATCTTCCTTGCGAACAGGCCACGTTCCGAACCATAGAGGACAAACCACGCAACACAGCATATATACTCTTCCTTTCAGCGACAACCGAACGTCTTTTCGACGCCACAGATGACGCAGGTTGGCAAAGGCAACTCGTGCCTTTGCTATCCTCGTTGATATCTCATCAGCAATATTACAAGCTGACGAATGCTACCCATAGTGAAACTGTCCAGTCTCAAGCGGATTACCTGCAATAAAGAAGTAGGAGTGGAAATGCCCAGTCTTGAAGTAACACTTTGCACTTTGAAGGTGCGAAGCGCATTCCATACAAACCAGCCCGGTCATTCACCTTGTTCAGCATGGTCTGCATGTCTTCGGCAGAGGGGCTAAGTAAGACAATGTCGTCCGCGTACTCCAGATCGGTCAACCGAGCGTCCAGGAAAGAAGCTCAACACCAAGTCCACTGGACTCCTCAAGCGCACCCTCCAAAATGTCGTCCATGACAAAATTGAACAGGAAAGGGGAAATCGGACACCCTTGACGAACACCACTAGAAGTGATGAACTCCCGAGACAGCTGTCCATAAACCTCACCCTGCTTGCAGAGTGAGCATACAGTGATCTCAACAGATTCACGTATTTCCCTGGTACTCCCTTGCGAAGAAGACAGTTCCAGAGAACGTTACGAGCAACTGAATCGAAAGCAGCCTTCAGGTCCAAAAAGACCACGACCGTCGGCTGCCTATAAGAGTGCCGATGTTCCAAGATCCGTCGCAAGGTAAAAATGTGGTCAACGCACCCTCGACCGGATCGGAATCCTGCCTGTTCTTCACGTATCTGGCTTTCTCTGGGTTTAGTGAGCCGACGTAAAATGAGACCAGTGAGTAACTTGGAAGCAACAGATACCAAACTGATGCCTCTGTGGTTGTCACATAGACTTCGGGCCCCTTTTTGAAAACGGGAATTACTGTTGACAAGCACCAATCGCGAGGTACCTCTTCAGTCTCCCAAATCGTCTGGAGGAGTTTTGTCAGTTCTGATATCAACCTTCTCCGCCATCCTTGAAAAGAGAAGGAGAGAGGAGGTCTGGTCCAGGAGCCTTATTACGCTTCAATAATTTGAGCTCTAGGACCACTTCTGCTTCCGACGGAGGGCCGTCTGGAACGCAATAACTGACCATTCGGGTCCCGTCGTCCACATGATCTGGTTGAGGCCAGCTGAACTGTTCTTCGAAATGTTCAGCCCACCTGTCAAGTCGACGCGATTGATTGGTGATAAGTGAACCATCTTTTTCACATATGGTCTCACACCAAATCGACGACCAGTACAACCACGGATCAGGGAAAAAAGCCTTCTGCAATTCCCAGATAAAAAGGCTCTTCCATCTCTTTCGACTGTTCGACCAAGTAGTGCTCACGGTCTTTGCGCAAGCTTTTAGTCAGCTTGCGTTTAAGTTCTCGACGGTCGTCATCATATTCAGAACCAGGTGGGATCGAGCGACGCTTGTTCATGAGGTTTATCGACGTGATGGAAATCCAGTTCTGTCGCAACTGAACAGCTCCTTCGGAACATACCTCTTCACAGCATGTTTTCATAGCTGCGGCGATTTGTTCCCAGTGTTCGTTAGGATCTTTCACCTGACTCGAACTGGGCAACTTGTTCACCAACGCCTTCTGGTAAGCGTTCTTTACACCCTCATCGCTCGAATGCCAGTTAATTACTTTGCATTTACGAGCGTGTGTCCTCTGGGTAAATGACAAAACAAAACGGGCACGCACAACAGCATGGTCCGAGTCCAGGTGGTTGCTCCAAAAGGCACGACAGTCCTTAACAGAGTGGCGCCACCTGTAACTGACTGCTATATGATCCAACTGTGTCCACGGCTGAGAAGCACACGGAGGTCTCCATGTAACACAGTGCTTCTTCCTGTGTTGAAATGCGGTGCTCGAAATATAGAGACCATGGGATGCACACAGCTGCAGCAGTCTGTCGCCATTGTCAGTGCGTTGTGCCCGGACACCAAACATACCTCCCAGCCGCTTCTCGTCCGGGGAAAGACCAAGCTGGGCATTCAAATCGCCCGCTAGTATGATGATGTCTGAGTGTTTAGTTTGCTTCAGAAGGTCAACGAGGGCGTCATAGATGGTATCATCCGAACAGCTGTCTGTTGGAGCGTACGCCGATATAATGAATACACAACGTCTTTCTGATTTGCGTCGACAGACTTTTACCGATGTATTGAGTCTGACAGCGCACAAGCGACTGTTCACTGGGATCCAATCGAGCAAACATTGCTCTGCTCTGGAACTCAGTGCGATTCCCACTCCAGCTTGACCACGAGATTCAGCTTCGGCGTCACCAGAAACCCTGAGAGAGAAGCGCTTGAATCGACAGTTATCTAGAGGTGAGCTCAAATGGATAACGGTGCTAGAATCGTAGACTCGCGTCTCCGACACGCAGCACACATCAAGCTCCAGACTTGAGAGAGTACTAGCCAGAGCAGCTTGCTGACCGACTTGTCGGAGAGTGCGGACATTGAAGGCGCCAATGTTTACCGGTTGTCTTGGCCTCAGAAAACAATTATCGCCCGAAGGCACATGGAAGGCAGAAGAAATGGGGGGTAAAACAGTAGGAGAAAGTCGTATTGGGTTAATAATGTCACTGTCGGGAGAGCGATAACTTCTGATACTTCCCGGTCGTTTATGCCGCGGAAGGGGGTTGACTTGAGGGACCCCACCCCGAGTCTCTGACTCAAAAGTCTGACCTGCGAGACAACAGGATACAGGGTTTTCTTGGGGGACCCTACCCGGAGCCAATGACTCAAAAGTCTGACTCACTTGGCAGTGAGGGGCTTGCCTAGCCCGAGGGCGCAGTGAATAAGACATTGATGTCTGATTCTGAGCACTGCTGCGCGCAGTGGATGTACTCAAAGCTACATCGGGCTTTTGGGTGATAGATGTTTTTCGACCGTATTGGATAATACGCCGGCGGTCACGGTCAACCGTTGGGCGATCGGAGTGCTTTGTTTGAGGGTACCTTTTCTAACCCCCTTCTTCCTGATACGGAAGACAGCAGTGCCGCAACTATAAAAATAGTTCTGCTGTATGCCCATAGGATCGTGCCTCACTACCTAAGCACTCCTACGCGGTCAGTAGTGCGACATACAATCCTATGAGTGTAACTGCTTTTCGTCTGGCTGCTCCCCTTTGGCCTGTCTGACAGGGTTGAACCTGGAAGGACCGGAGTCCTAGTCAGCATAGCCCGCCGGATCGAAACAGCACACAAGCCCGACCACCTCGTCAAGGTAGCAGTATAGGTCGGGAGGTTAACATAAGTTACGTATCTTTGTTTTTCTCTTTGGTGAGGTACCGACTGCACGATGATGCCATCAAAGTGCGCAAAGTAACTCACAGTTTCAGGCGAACTGTTTACAATAAAGTTGAAAGCAGGCGCTCCCTTGTCTTGTAATAAAACTTGTGACTTTAAGGGTGTGTATCTTATTTCGTACTGACCAGCTGGGCCCTTAACCCTGTCCGGCAAGATCTGCGCGCCTTGGGCAGAGGAGTTGTGTTCAATAATGTCTTCTTGTCCCATGCTGGTCATCGTGTTGTCGATGAAGAACTGCCTACCTCTTGAAATGTTGTCCATGACGAAGTTGAACAAGCGAGGGACAGGATGATCCTGATGAACACCGCTTGTGATGATAAACCAGAGACAAACGCCTCCAACTCCTCACTGTATTTACATAGTGAGTATACACTTATGTTAACAGCTTTAATTGTTTCTCTTGTGCCCTTTTGTGGAGGAAAAAGCATCAGACCACTTTGGTCGAAGACAACCTTTTGGTCTAAAAACATCACGACCGTTGGCTACTTGTTTGATTGACGATGTTCCAAAGCTTTTGCTGAGAAAAACTCGTGCATCCACTAGAGGGTTTCAGTCCTTTTTTTCTTCATGAGTGTGACTTCCGCTGGGTTTGTTGAACGGACGCAGTATTAAACCAGAAAGCCCTTTGAAAACGATAAAAACAAGACCAATACTTCTGTGGTTGTCACAGAATTCAGGCCGTCCTCTTTGAAAACGGGAGAATCGATGGTAGTCGCCAACTTTCTGGATGTGTTGTCAGTTCTCGTATTAATATCCTCCTGGCAAAGAGACTGAACCTTGGTATGATGTGACGGTCTACACATCTCGATGGTTTAATAGCTAACCTGGACGTTATAATCACACCGATAGAGTTATTCAAGCTGAACAGACCAGCAGGTAGAGGTTTGATAAGCTATTGCCTTCTCGTCACCCAGCTTTGGGGCGGGAAAATAGCCGGCACCCTTCCCCGGACAAATTGGTACTAGTTCTAATAAGCTGCCACTCGTTGCCTCTCATTATGGGACTCAGGCGAAAGTCTTCAGTTGAAAATCCTATCTCATTTCCTGACAATTTCTCAGCCTTCATGTGACCATGAATACTTGAATCACTATCCCATACTCCGTTGGCCTTCTCATGGTTCAAACCGGGTTTCCCTGCCTGCCCGATGGATAGATAAATCTGTTACTGCTCTTTCCCTCTCCTGTTTCATCCAGTTCAGCTCATAGACCCACTTGGCCCCATTCCTACTATGTAGGCTTCGGATTCCATGACAGATATTTAATCATAACAACACTTTCAGTAATTCCTGTCTCCTACCGTTTTGCCTATGGCTTCTGTTGTCCGTTGATTGTGCCCACAATACGATTTACTATGAATGCTTTCATTGTTCGCAGTTGGAAACAGAAGTTAACCGGTCTCCCTCTCGTGGGCGTTAGGCTAATCAAAATTCGACGTTTGTTGTGCCTGATAGCTTAGAATCCAGGAAAGTAACCAACGTACCTAGCTAACTGCATCTGTAATGTCTGTTCGATACTGGTTGTACACTTGAGATGACTGCTTTTATCGGTCAGGCCTCATTTAAGGGGTAAGTTCCGATTAACATCGCTGGGATAATGGTGGGCGGTTGTTGCAACAGACTGTTTTTAACTGGCATCGATTTTAAACATCGCGTGCGCCATTACTTTACTTGATACCTACTATCTCTGAATCTAACCTGGGTCCAGGTAAACCATACAGCTGCTGGCTATCTGGTAAACTGATTCAGGACTACCGTTGTTATTGGAGCACTTGTTTGGGTTCAAACACTTCGTTGTTGTCACTGTTCCGATTTTCACCGGGCAAAAACCTTACCGCTCGCAACGGTTGGCTATGGAGGGACTGACTAGACTGGCGATAAAGTATGTGTATCAAGCTATCACAGAATGAAGTTACAATGGTTCTAACTTCGACTCTGCTAATAGCTGTTGAGTCTACATATCATGGATTAATCAGGCAGCAAGTATCACAGCATGCGTCATATTGACCCAGAGGTTAAACATTTCTCAGAAATGGCTTCAAGGCCAGATGCCAAACGGAATATTCCTCACGGCAATTCATATGGGAGTGATATCCACGAGGAGTTCGTGTGCAACCTGATCACAGTTTGCTAAGCTTGACAAACTGGGAAGGTTGAAATAAAAACCGCTGCTGTTTTTGGTCAAACTGTCGACAGTGTCGGCCGGCGCGTTTTCTTCCCCCTTGATGTTTCGAATGTCCAATGTGTTCAATAAGATGCGTGCAATGCGATGTTGTCCTATTGTCGTAGTTCTCGCGGCTATTGCTGGCGGGTTGTTACAGTTCATTCATATGGTTGACTTCAGACTTTCATCTGTCAGTGAAACTACCGACGAAGCAGTTGACACACTGACACACCCACTGATCCAGAAGGTTGTACCCCCTAGTGGGACCCATCTAGAGTCTATTTAGTGGGCCTATTCCTGTGGTAATATCGTCACAATATTGCCAGGTAATGCGCTGGTCTGTGGATTTGGAACCTCTCACTAGACTTGAGGTCCGCTGCTGTGTTGTGAACAACCAAATTCGACGGCGCAAACCAACGATTTCGCATCAGAAGCAGAAACGTAAGAGGCCCGTATGATGGGCCTTGTTGGTCTAACAAAACCTTAAATAGATTACCGACTCAAGGATGGAACACATATTACGAAATATTAACATACTGCATTTCGACTCTCAAACGATAGGGTGGCTGGCCCGGAGGACTTCATATCGGCATCTTTCTAAGAGGGCGGTGAGGCACCACCAGCGGCCGTGACTTGGGTGTTTCAACTGGTGTGGACGAATCAAAAACCCTGCTCCGTTAAGGGCATTCGGTAATAAATCGTATGCAAAGCATCAGGCTCCCGCAAAAACCAGTCATTACTGGAATCTTTATTGCAAAGAATGGTGTACGCCCTTAGTTGACTAGCGTTTGTCGGGACCGTGTCATGCAATGTCTGCGTTGGTCATGTTTTTTGCCTCTATTGTGCCGATCCGGGGTCAAATGCGTCATGCATATCCCTGCTTCGTCCGCATTCAATCACGTCCATTTGAGACATTCCACTCTTTTGAATGCGTACGTGATGTCCGCACGCGTATGTGCATATGCATTTGTATGTGGAAAAGAATCGTTGACCGGGTGACCGTGTTTAGGCATACTGCAGGTGGTTGCACCGAACACCACTTAGACCAAACTTGGAACTGCGTGGTACATGATGCGTCGAGTGAGTGGACGAGGCAACGTCTACAAGTCATTGCGTGCTAGTTCCCGTATTGAGAAGGATTGACAGAGGTTCTTGCGGAAATCATAAAGTAATTCTCTGGGTCCCATTCGCAACACTAGAGTTATTAAGTTAGTCATGTTACTTTGACACGTTGCGGATGAAGAAGCGGACGTCAGGGGGAAACTGACAGGGGTTGTTTTGGACGAAAACATAAGGGTAACATTTTCGCCTGTCGCCAAATTCTAAAGCGATACCACACGTACTGCTTACCAACAGGTGTCGTTTTTATCGACTACACATGCGTATTTGACTCGGCCAACCCGTCCACACAGTTTGGATAAGTCGAACGCAAGGTTATGCTGACTACATGAACGTTCCATTGGTAATTTTTGCGTATATTTCAGGGTCTGTGATGAACTGTCCAGCAGTTTTACCATCAAGAACAGTGTAATCAAGGCTATTTGCCTTCACCATTTTGTTCATTTTTTATCACAAATGAAATAACGTCAAACTGTGTACATCACCGCGTGACAGACACTCATCTTAGCTGTATTGCTGCTAAATGTTTGGTAATTTCCAAGCAACACAAACACTTAGAGGCTATCCCACACGGCTAAATACTCCGGACTGCACAAAGACCGCTGTGATTACGTAGAGTTAATGGTAGATGACAGGGATGTGGAGGTTGTCAACCGGTTAGTAAACGTGGGAATTTGCATAGACAGCGCCGGAGGTCTTGAGAACAAAAAAGCATCTCGTATCAAGCTAATTCAGAACATATCTGGCTATGGTAGGGGTCATCATTCTGAACTTTAAGGGTCGTATATATAAGACAATTACAGAAGCTGTGCGACCTTATGTCTGCGAAACTTGATCACTCGTAGTAAAAGACATTAACCGTCTTTAAGTATGTGTATTTGTAGATGTGTATATCGTCCACTTCGGATGAGACCAACGAGTAAGCAACGAAATTAGGAAGTCGACATTTATCGGGAAATGTCAAGTATATTCATTCGTTCAATCTCTAGGTATTCACGGATTTGATTAGGTATTGCGTTTGTCAAGGATGCCAGCCAATCATATCACATTGAACGTCTTCTGTCACTGCTGCGGCTTACTGGCGTAGGGTGCGATGCAGAAAGTTGATAACCTGACCTTGGAAAACAAAATCGTTTACTCAATTCTTAGCTGTTGTGGGCAGGTTTCGTCCACCGACCTCGGTCCCTGACGATTCAGAATCGGCAGCTGGAAATATTAGGAAGGCGGCGGCTTACCGAAGATCGAGCATTTGGTTATGACCCTTATAGCTACCCTCCACGGTTTGCTTTGACCGGATGAATATACCACCGTGGCGTTTAGTGCTCCATTGCAGTGACTGTGATTTCCTTCATGAGCAACAGATGAGATGGACCTTCGTTCTTTGTCTGAAAACATGATTGGGATAATTACCAAATGGGGAACCGTCTAGCACAGCGGAGATATGAAGGTAACCATGTTGGTGCAGTGGAGCATAACTGACCGCAGACACCTTGGCCAAGGAGCGTGCGATAGCAAAAGAGCCCGTAATTGTTACTAAGTTAATAAATTCGTGATTATGTGGACAGGATACCTCCTAATGCTGAAGAGGAGGGTTGGTTTCGTCTAACTCATCCCGAACATGCAGGGTAGCGATGCGTATCACTGGGTTTGTAATCATTGTGGGACCAGCGACCAGTATTTCGATCTGTATGTTCCAAAGGCCATTCCTCCGAAATATATCGCGTGTTTCTTCTGGGGATGCACCCTAGTGATTCCCAGTGTAGGCGGATCTAGTGTAGTAGATCTACTCCTCCAGGAGATCCACTATCAAAAGGAATTTTGCGACGCCTGTCTCCTGTTCCTAAGAAGCGATGCCTAGTTGGTTTATGCGCCCCTCATCATCATCATAGACAGCAATACATCGGTGGTTCACACTGATGCTTGACTGCCACAATGCGCCCCTCAAGTGAGTTCTGAGTATTCTTGCTGCCCGACGAAACTTCTCTATCTGTTGTTGGCCATGATGGTGATTCGTAAGTCTTCTTAGGAATTCATCCATGGTTGAAGGAGATAGAAAATGCCGAACGGATGACACGCTGTCAGGGAGCCAATGCACGTTTGAAACCATTTTCTGGCAGGGTAGCATATGTTTTGCCGTAAAACCGTCAAAGTGCCTTGGTGGTATTTTATGAACGACCCGGTTGCTCAGCTGTAAAGTCACTGCGCCTCGGTAACGCTGCCGCTCATTGCCTGTGACTTGTTCATCAGATAAACCCACCTCTTCTGCAGTTGATCTTCACGGGAATGCCTTTCCTCTATTCGTTTCTTAGGCTAGGCTCTGTGGCATCAGGTTGGACTGTCGGGTTGTACGTAAGTCGCTTAAGACTCGATTGCTTCTGTTTTAATAGTGTCATCCAAGCAGCTTGTACTATTTGTAATGCTTCTTGATGCTTACCTTCAAACGGACACTGCACGATGCGTTTCGTCCTTGTCTGGACTCATCAAGTAGAGAAAGTCTGAATGGGGTATCGAACCAGCTACCTTTCGCGTTACGAGACAATACTCCCATCCACCAATTCTGTAAGCATCGCATGTGACAGGCAGTTTGAATGTAATTGAGTTACAGTCAGTAATATTAACAAACTATCCTGGCGGGTAGCAAACCTAGGTGGTGTATTCTCAAATCCTCGTTATTCGAGGAATGGCATAAGTGTCCGCCTGCCTATTGCACTACTTCGGTTCCATTTTGCTGTACGTATCAAAGGTCCGCCTTGCTGGTGCAGCGATGCACACGAGATGTTTCATCATCATCATCATCATAGACAGCAATACATCAGTGGTTCACACTGATGCTTGACTGCCACACAACCACGAAGAAGAAAGAAGAAAAAACTTATATAGGAAGGTGGGGAGAAGT
>LOND01000464.1:38411-59126 GCA_014220965.1 Paragonimus kellicotti
CGCCTCTCCACTTTCTTCCCTCTCGTGCCGGCACGAGATCATCTGGGCCAGCAGCCCTATTACGATTGAGAGCCGAAAGGCAATTGCGAACCTCAGTCTCAGTGGGTGGTTCCAAATCTACCGACCAGATTTTCGACCGTCAAGTGAGTCGGTTGTCTAACCAGCAATCGATGTGTATTTCGTGACTTACAGCCAGAGTGCCAAACCGTAGTATTTTCTATTCGAATCACGTACTTCTTAAGCCACCGGAGGGTTTGCCGCACCACGCTGTTGACGATCGGAAGAACGTGCCATGCGATCAGATGTTGGATACGAAGACATTGACTGCCTAGGTGAGAACGATTGGATGTTGCCATTAGCCAGGTTAGATCCTGCGTGATCACACACATTGCTAATTGGAAACCCTCTCGATTATGCTGTGCGTCGTAATGAACGCATCCGTAAGGTTGTCACCTGTTCCCTGTGAATTCCTCTCGCTGTATTTTATTACGTGCTCTTTGTAGATTGGTTCCCAATTAATCTGTCGTCTGGTGGATCGCCCTCATGACCAACGATAATTTACTCGACAATACCCATGGATATGTTTCAACTGGTTTATTTATGTATCAGTTATTAGTAACATAATTAGTTTGAAAATTAGACAAAATTTGCAACACTTAAAACTGCTTATAGTCTCTAAGGATTGTTTACTTTTCACTAATCTTACCGTATTTACTTCGGGCCTTATGGTAACTGGCCAACTGAAACGGTACCTCTGCTGTGTTAGAACTAGATAACTCCAACCAAGCCAACTGCTCAGTTTCTCCTGGTGGTGTAGTACAAAGTGACGGCGACGATAGTATCGGTGACATCGGGCTACACAGCATGTTGAACGAAAGCGACTTTCCCGCGGATAGTGTCATTGATCAAGGATTGACATCAGCTTCCGGAAACCAGTGTTTGGCGCTCATTCCTATAAGTTCAACACGGGCAGTTATGGAGTCTCCTAATGCGAATCAGACTGGTGATTTTGCCGGTGGGGCTAATGATCTTGGTGAGTCCGCGTCATCTTTCCTTGGTTGGTTGCCTTTTTGCCTTTTCGAAATGGGTTTCGTAATATTCGATTTACCTTTCATCAGTCTTCCTTGTTCGTGTTTTTTTTTTGAATGAAACGATCTAATTTTAGTCATATTGGCTATTCAGACTATTGATCCAAAAATAATTATTTTTCCCGTTTGCCTCCTTTGTCGTAGCTACCGTCTACGTCTTACGAAGCACCCGTCAAAGCGCAAACTTGCGTGCTATCGGCTCAACAGAATTTGCCTACTTTATCAGTCATGTAACAGTCACTTTCCTTTGGAAGTGAGGTTGCTCTAGGCACCTCAGTTGAGCTTTTGGTCGACGTGACTGTTTGCATATAGATTTGCATTTCGAGCGATCAGTCTCTAAGACATCTGATTTTTTCTTCAGTACATGAATCAGTTCCCAGTTGATATCAGTTTCGACTGACGCTCAGTTTCAAGTTGATATCAGTTTACCCATCTCGGTTTTGACATCCAAAGATTTTCGACATGATGCATGTAGATCTGCAACCATCACTTGACGAACGCCCGTTATGTTACCCTGCATCGCTGTTCTTTTTCACAACTCACAGTGCAGCGAATTACTTACAAACAGTCACCTACCAACCAAAGGTTTCTTTGGCGCCATACTCAGTGGATCTCTCTGGGTTGAATTTTCAACTCCGGAACATCACTCGTTGCATTCTATCAATTGGTCCTTGTAACTTACGTAGTTTTCGGACTCATGTTAGTCAGTGGACTATATGGTAATGATTCAACAGTGATACTCACTCCAGTTGTTGATAAGCGTGAAAAATTGAGATCCAACTTCGTTTTAGTGTTTCTGTGCTTAATATTCTGTTAGTAGTCTTATGTATTGTTCTTCGTGTGGAGTTAAAATAACGACCTGCGGGTTAATGTCTGTGTACATGTATCAGCTGATTCTTTTTTCAGTCTTTCAACAGTTAATACCGTTCCGTTAGCTCTGTTCCATTAGGTCGGTAAGCCGCAGTTGATAAACGTTCGGTCCTCAACTATGAGGCCCACATTGTGCTCGACAGGTGAATGTCACCCATTGAACGAGCCTACACTGTTGCAATGCATGCACATGATGTATGTACATATGTTTATGGTCCTCAACTATAATGGACTTTCAGGTTTTTGCATGTGTATCCTTTTTTAGCGCCTACCGCAGTTTTTGCCGGCCTGATCAATTCCGGTATGACGTGTTACATGAATAGTCTTTTACAGACTTTGTTTATGACCCCGGAGTTTCGCAACGCGTTGTATTTATGGCGTTTCGAAGGCACTTCCACAGAAGCCGTGACCAGTATCCCGTATCAGCTGCAACGTCTGTTTGTTCAACTGTATGTGAGTTTTTCTCGTCTTCGTTGTTTTTTTATACGTCCCTGTGTTTGTTGGCCACTTTTCACTCTGCCATATTTCTCATTTTTTGTGGCATCTGTACGATGATTGCTGCTTTGTTTATGTTGATTCTTTCTAGACTGCTATCGTTTTCTCACCTGAGTGACTGAGTAGTGTATGGGGACTGGTGGTTGCCTTCGTCTGCACAGTTTGAGGCTTCATAACCTAGATGACGTGCGGCTGGAATCGTTAAGGACTATATGACATAATCGGGCTCCATGACGTGATTGTTGTAACTGGGCTTGGTTATATGTGAAGTGAATGCATTTTTTTAATCGGGACAGCGGAAGCCGCAGAACAGCCGTCTCACGCTCACCTGCAGCATAGTTGTCCGTCTGCGGGCACCTTGATGTGGAATATTTGAATTTTCTCAAGAGGGTTTCTGGATTAAGTTCCTTCCTTTTTTACATCTCGCCTGCTGCTTCTCAGTTTTGCTCAGTACCACTGTTTTTATCGCCGCCGCCGATGATTACCATGGTGATTGGCGCCTAGTTATCTGTAACTCAACTAGTTAAGTAATTGGTTGTGGAGTTTTCCTGTGCTGAGCTTTGAACACACTTTTACCGGCTACTGACGAGGCTTGTTCTGGTACCCTTCACATGCGGACTACGGTTATACGTCCTCAGTCAGAAGCAGTCATTGGCGACTCGGCCATTCAACGGACGTTGTCTTGTAAGAACGCAGGATTGTTAATAGGGCCTGTACTCACTGAGTTAGTATATTAGTATACTATTGTCGACGCCTGATTCAGTCAGCCTAGCGCTCCTTCTCCGATAGATACCTAAAAGTCCACAGTACTGTTGGCTGCGGCGCTATCACATGTGTCAGCTGCCGTCAGTTGTGCATACGTGCTCACTCTTTTATTCCTGGAATCTGTTGTGTTCGTCTATCTGTTTGCGCATGTTCACTTCTTACCTGGGAATTCCTCAGTAACGTTCGACTCAGCAACGTGCTTGTTGGCGGTTTTTGAGTTTTCTTCATGTATGTACTTTCTGTGTATCCACTGCTTCATGCATTTCCGTCTTTTTCGAAGACTACCAAATCTACCGCCGTCAGTACGAATGGCGTCACTACATCTTTCGGTTGGAGGTCTGCGGACGTCACCCAGCAACAGGACATTCACGAACTTTGTCGTGTGATGTTTGATGCACTGGAAAAGAAGTTGGGTACTTCAGCCAAACCTCAGACAGTTGTCGAAGGCTACGGCGATCCGGTCTCATGCTCAGTTGATGGTAATGGCTCCCTGGTGTCACAAGCCCCCACCCATGACTTGATCAATCGATTGTATCAAGGCCAGCGTTCCGACTGTGTACGGTGCATCGTGTGCAATCGTGTCAGTTGTCGGATGGACACGTTCCTGGATATCCAGGTTCCTCTGCGGCCATTTGAGTTGAACGCCGATCCATATGAAAGTCTGGTAAGCCTTTTTAATCAGACCATCGATGCCTAGTTGAGGTCATAATGTAACCGTTGCGGGGACGTTTTTATTTCGGCACCGTTTAGCTAGGATGACCAGGTACTTGGGGACAACAGTGTCCCGGTCCTTCGATGCAACATTGTGAGGGCGTTCGTATCGTCTCACCATGTTGGTTTCTCAAATTGCTTTATTTACTCGCCTGATCACAATCCCATGGAATATCGTTAGGCTCGCTTTCTCAGAAGGATACCTAGGACTAAAATGTGAGTTTCTGTATTTGCGATAGGTACTTTGGAGAATATGATTTGCGGATGAACCAAGACGTTTTTTCAGAGCTCATCAACAGTGTATAAAGAAGGCTCGGTGTAGCAGACCTCTGCAGATGTGAACCAACTTGTTGTTAAAACACAATAACAAATTCCCTATTTTTCAGAAATGAATAATTTCGATCATGTTGTTCATTTCTGGTCTGATCGTTTGCGGTTCTTAGGATTTGCACTACAGCCAGGTGGACCTCTGGGGGATTTTCAGGCTCGTATGAAAATCGATAATCGGGAACCACCAGTACTCACCAAAGTTACGTACATTAAAATGGAGCCAGTGAAAATATCGATGCTGTGCACGTTTCACATCCAAGCTGGCCAACGGACGCTAGTTGTCCCTGGTCTTAGTTTGTCCAGCAATATGTATATATATATTTATTCGTATGCAGCTGCTTTGTTATGATGAACCAGTTTCCTGGAGTGACCAGTGTCGTCCAGTCCTGTGGAGGTTCTGTAAGAAACCAACACCTTGGGACACAATCCACGTAACAATGCCAAAGATCATAATTTTGGTTATCGGTTGTCGTCGGTTGTCGTCTGTACAGTCCACGATGATTACCATCAAAATTTTATCTTCTGAAATTCGGAATCTAGTCTTCGTAACACAACTGACCTGGTCATTCTGCAGACAACCCAGCTTGTCTCATATCGTTGGTATCATCGTCTCACTGCTTTTGCCTTAGTAAATTTCAAGTTGAACATCACCCACAATTGATCGCAGCTGTCGCATTCCCATAGACTTTCCAGTCGGCCCCTTTCGAAAAGAAAGCACTAGACTCGAGTTTCGCTCTCATTAGAGCTCGTCAGTAGTGCATATCCTTGCCACTGCCGGGACTAGAACTCCGGCCACGCTTTCATGAGGCAACCGTGTTTACCACTGCGCCATTGACCTCACATTAGGCACGACCGAATTATCATATGTGAACGCTCAACCACTTTCGCTTGTGAGTAATGATCAGGTTGCCCGATCGTCTCGATAGGAGACACAGTTACTGTCTGTTAACTCCAATCCCGTGATCAGGATTTGCTAGACGGGTCGAAATCACCAACTACTCATCAGTAATCTAAAATGTCGCCTGGAAGGTTTTCTGAGATCAGAGATTTCGACCTTCCATCTCGTCAAGTTAAACGCAGCCAGTGTGAACGTCGTTCTTCTCATGTACCTAATGCTTCTGCACCTCTTGCTTGATTATTCGTCAATCGTCTTCAGTTGACGAGCAATGGGTGATTGAAGTTGCTCCCGCGTATTAGCTTATTACTCTGTCGTAGGCACTGCGTCGCGCTGTTTAACTAGTTTCACTTGCTACCACTAGCAACGCGAACCTTTTGGAAGAAATGTTTTAAGTTCAGTGTCAACTGTAAATTCAGCGGGAGAAATAAATGTAGTGTGCACACTGTTAAAACGAATGTCTTTCACACTGATGAAATGTGCTTTCCGCTGGTGACGTGTGTTCCGTCGATGCATGCGCACTGGTTTGTTGCACCTTCCAGGAAAAGTCACTTTTGATCGGTCCTGTCAGTGATCTGTTCTGGTTGTGACTATTGGTACAGAGCACCCCTCTGACTATTTAACAGTTGTTAACGCATTTTGTGCAGATGAACAATTTCTCTATATACTGGGTTGCATCCGATAGAGTAACAGACTGGTTTGTAGGAGCATATTTCATCATCCAGTGATGTTTGTGCGACTCAAACTCGTTGCCAATGATCGCACTGTGAGCTGCACCTGGCTGATTTTGAGTTGTCGGTGTAAAACGGTTGACGACGGTTTGTCGTATAGGAATTACGGACCATATGGATTAAATAAAATCTGGTCAAGACTATTAGGAAGTCCTTTTTTCTTCCAAAACCGCCTCCGTCCTCGAGAAAAACGATTAATCCAATCAGAATGAGCGGAACTGTCCAGAACGGTCGAGAGGTAACCTTGGTTATTTTTTTACCTGTCCGACCTTTATTCCGCTATGCTCATTGGTGGCTTAGTGACCCTAACTATTTTTTTCGGTAACTGTCCTTCTATTTTCTGATTCGAGAATGTTTTTAGGTCACTATGCACCATATAAATACCTTGTAATTTTCTCATTGTCGCACACGTTTTGGGGCGGAACAAGCTGTTTTTTGCACCCGTTTTTTGGTTTGTCATCATCATCATCCTCCAGGTTGGGGGTTGGAAGAAGGTTGGCATCTTTTTCCGGAAAAAGTACCAGTTCTGGTACATTGCCACCCAACCGCTGCCTTGCGGTACAGGCTTTTGAGCCAAAGGCTTTGGTTGAGAACCCTAATCGTTCTCCTGTCTAGGTCTGGGCGTCCTGGCAGTATCTCAGCCACCACAACCATGCACATACAAAGACAACAATAACATCCAACTGCATCGGCCGCTCGCATATAAACGGTCGCCCTATCTGCTGCATACAGCAGGGTGGATAGGCGAAAACATGCTACTGCTGACCCCTCCCCCACTGTCCTATCAGATTTAGCTCTCGGGCCCCTCCCCACCTCCATTTCTGATAATTACTCTACAGGTCCCACAACAGATGTAGCTAACTGTAGTAACACTGAGCCGGTAAGTTCCGTCTCTTGCCTTTCAGCTTCAGGCCTCCCTCGTCCCTTGCTTAGACCTAGAACGCGAATTAATATAGGTGCATTCAACGTTCGCACGCTGAAAGACAGATAGGTCAGCAACGCTCGCACGAACGCTAGACTCGTGCACGTTGATGTCTGCTGTATCTCGGAGACTAGAATCCATGACAGTAGTCAACGTATGAAACTAACAGCACCTGCATTGTCTACCCGATACTGGTTATACACTTCGGGCGACTCCACAAGCGCGTTACAAGGTCAGTGAGCTGCGTAGATATAGGCTCTCACACGACTCCGCAGCCGCATCAGGAAGATGGAGTCCTGTTTAACAGTAACATCGGCCGTCCGCTTGTGGCAGCTTCTGTAAAACGGCAGGCCTCGTAGATGTAAGACCTTCAACGAAACTTACGCACTGTGTACTGCTTATGTCCTACTGCGACGTAGTGGCATCGCGCGTCAAGGACGGCATTTTACATCGGAAGCTGGCACTCTCCGCGTCGACACGATGGCTTCTGATAAGTCATTTGGCCGGAGATAGAGTCCACGTCGTCGCCTTGTGAAGCCCGAATCTCGTAGTGGTGTATGGAACAGCATCCCAGTGAATGCAGATAATGGGTAGTGATGCTGCAGCAGGCGCGTAGCATAACCTATTTTAGCCAGTACGAGTTTGGTCATCGTGCAACGTCAAAATTGCCTAAGTTGGCGCGCGCGCTCTTCGAATCAGGCTGGTCCAGAGTCGACCACATAGCCAAGTTATAGGGGGCGGGTTCCATCAAGACTGTCGTTCTATGGGAGCACGTACTTGAATCAGACAAGCGTGGTACGATGTCGTTGTTCTTACATTTTCTTGGGCTGAGACGACCCCCAGCATACAGACCGAGACAGAACAAAGACCGAGTCTAGCATGAGACTTGAGAAACTGGCTTACATCGTTTAGACACAATGACAAACCAAGTTTTAGAAAGCGGCCGTTAAGTGGTACTGCACCCGAAGAACCCTAAGAATAAGCTGCTGGAGCTCAGATCGCAGAGCATCAGACAGCAGTTACTTGTAGCATGCGTAAAGGGGAAATGAGGTAAACACACAGTGGATTGCGAAAGACAAATCTGGAGTAGGTAGGAGCCAGACGGAAGCCTCCTGGTAGTTTCAACACAAACAAGTCGATAAGAGCTATCCGTAGGAAACTGAAACGTAGTCTAAAGGCTGATTGTGAGGCTTGGTTAGTGGCAAAAGTTAAGGAAATGGAAACCGCATTTGCCTCAAGAGACGTCGAAAACTGTCTTGAGCTGATCCTCCACGTCCAGCGACCGTCGGTCAGTGAAGCTATCAGCGAGGTAGATGGTACACTAGTCTGTAATAAGTCCAGAAGGTTGCAGCGTTGGGCAGAACACTTTGAGGGTCAATTAGTTGGCCTGCTTGCTAGCTGCGTTGCACCAAGACTGGAAGGTAGACACCCTGTCGTAGATTGGAACAACCCATGAGACGAGGATTCGCCAGTGCCCTTGCGGCTGCTTAATCGTACAGGCTGCCTTGCCCAGATATCCGTCGGCACTTTTCAAAAGAAGGTGCGAGACGGTTAGTAGAGCATGGACTCAAGCTGGTTCAACTTGTTGAACGGACGGAACCATCCCCTGGCGGGTCACCGACAATATTTCCGCATATTTAAGAAAGAGCCCGGGCTCTGCGGAAAACAAGAGGGATAGTGACCCCCATGTCATGCAAGTTCTACGCCATCAATTATACTCGTCGACTCACGCAAGTTCGGGGAAGTAAACATTAGGAAGAAACAGGCAGGGTTTCGCCCTGGACGTGGTTGTTAAGATCACATTTTTACCCTTCGTCAAAGTTGGGAGCAGCGTCATGAGGGTTTACGACAAAGACAGTACTCTGGATGGTGCACATTCGCATGTCCTGGGGAATGCCTTTCAAATGGGAGCATCTTAATATCTTGTTTCTGATGCCGCATTTCATTTAGGCAAGATCGAGTAACCCACTACCAAACGCGGCGATTTAGCCCAGTGTTTCTTTTGACTCAATCACCACTTTTGTATGCATACGTGACAGTAGATCACGACACCCCACTAGTGTATTGCCTATTAGAAGGCAACCGCCTCTCGTGGTTTGGATTGTAGCATTCTGACAATGAATGCTGGTGGCAAGCTCCTTGACCATTTTAATTGGAGAACCAAACAAGATTAAGGCCGTACCTGTGATCCGTAGCGGTATCTGTGTGTTGTCTCCAGGATGTTACATTTCAATAGGAGCTCCACAACACCGGCCTAGCAGGAACCCTCTGAAGGGGACTACTGTTAAAAGTGTCACTTATGCCCAACAATTCGGTCTCATGATTTAAGTTTTCTCTTGTCAACGTTTCATCTTCGCTTCATCCACCAGCCTTTCCTGAACAACATGGAACGTACACGTTTTATGTGTTCTGTGTGTTAAGTTGATGAAGTCGAATTGAATGTTTACATCTCGGTTAACATTCATGCCTTATCTTCGTGTTGGATGGGAGAGACCGATTGCTTCGTACTTGTTACTCCGTCCTTCATACCAGCAAACGAACAGACTAAGTAAACCTGAATTCCTTTAAGTGTTAATGGTTCCGCTCTTCTCCCGTGTGCTGTCTAACTTCGTTGACGGCTATTTTCGTAGAGCCCAATAAGTCACTTAACGACACACCGATGTTCCGTTCTTACTGCACCACATCTTCGCTGTTTTGTTTACTCTGCGTTGTACCTTTGACAGGAGGCCGCATTCCGTGCTTTAATCAAACCGGAACGTCTGGACGGCTCCAACCAGTACTACTGTTCGCGATGCAAAACCAAACAAGACGCCGAGCGTGTATGCATCTTTCACCGAATGCCCTACCTACTCACACTTCAACTGATGAGGTTCACGTTTGATTTGACGACACTTAACAGGATCAAAATCAATGACCGATTCACCTTTCCGTTAGATCGCTGGGATCTATCGGAGTTTATTACGGTCTTGCCGACTGGCGATCCACAACCAACTGACGATGAGGGCGAAGGATCTTACGGTGAGGAGGATGGGGCAGACTACTATCCGGAGACCGAGAATGAGTATGTCCACCTGACTGCTAAACACGACACCGGTGCGGCGTCCGATCCAGCCACTCCTGCCAAAACCGAATACCTATCAAACGGTGTGCATCGAGTAGTGGACGACGTGGGTGATGAATTCGAAGAAATGGATACTGCTAATGGAGACAGCGGCGTGAACAGCACCATAACAGATAGGTAAGTTTATTTTCTCGCTTTGAGTTGTGGCCTGCAATCCTAGCCATACGCATGTGGGGCCCACTGATTTTCACTCTTGATGGTTATTACTCACGCGTTTGTTTTCTCGCATGTACATGTCCATCTACTTATTCTGCCCGTAATCGGATAAAACGTAAGTGATATAGATTATTGGGGATCTATTGCATATCCGTGATTGACCACCGGGAAGATACAATGCACCGAGTCGCATGTGCTCAAGTCGAACATCACTACTGTCTGTCTAAATAACACTTTTTCCTGAATATCGCCTCCAGTACGTTTGCGCACTCGCCAATTTGTGCCGCGTTTCTGTTGTAAGGTCGCTTAAAGACTGTATGACCACGGTTCACGTATTGCATACATCAGTGGATCGAACTCCTTTTCCCAGAAGGTTCAGTAGAGCTGATCCTGATACCTCATGCTCTCTTTCACTGCTTTACACAGTAAACCCTTGTGTGATCTAGTATACCGTATAACTGCAATCTCCTCGTGGTATACGAGAGGCTAATGTAACTGACATCGTACTGATTGAAATAAACAATCGGACAATCAGGCATGAATCGAGTATCAAATCGTATTACCGTCGAATAGCCCATCCCATGGAGGAGGTAGTACCCCAGTGTGATTGTTCTTATCAGTGACTAATGGTACACCCAGAGGTGATGCGAGTTCATTCTGTTCGTTCTAAAATCGGAGTGTTGTGATGGTAATGACGCCAAAATATCAAGCAAAGGTCCTAGATTTGATCATTGGCCATTTACAACGATCCTTATCGCATCAGTTTCATATGTGATCGGATACCTCTTTATGGTGTACATAGTGAAAGCGGAGCTTACGTGAGCGTCGGAAATACGTGACGAAGCTGATGCACTTCGAAAATCCATTTCATTGCCAACGTATGCGGTGTATTTCGTGTATCCGTTGGCCAATTACTAGGTTTCACACACCCACAGTATGGAAGCTTGATACGCACCACATGACCAGCGTAGCCTGCACTTTAAGCAGCAGTCAATTGACAAGTAGTTGCTCAAGTGGTGGACCGTTTGTTCTCTGAAGCTGAACAAGCAGACTAGGCTGAAAACAGGTAAAAGATCATTCGGTTAGTTAACTCTCACAAGAAGAACTCGTTTGACACACATCAGTCTTCTGTTGGAATCAAACGTATCTGAGTTTGCCAGGGAACATAAATGAATTGCTCCAACAGATTGTGTGCAGCTTTCTAGAACTACCAAGTACGGCTGTCGTAACTGATTACTTCGGAACAGATGTTACAGTATCAGTCTTGCCGCGGGCGGCTATTAATGATCTTATTTTGATCCTGGATTGTTTGCTGACTATTAACCGCATATCCCAAAAAGGTTGCCTACTCGGAAGTAGAATGCCACTGGAACGTATTTTCACCCCGAAAACAGTGTGGTGACCGGCGTGGTCAACATCAACCATCATCATCATCATCATCATCATCATCATCATCATCATCATCATCATCATCATCATCATCATCATCATCATCATCATCATCATCATCATCATCATCATCATCATCATCATCATCATCATCATCATCATCATCATCATCATCATCATCATCATCATCATCATCATCATCATCATCATCATCATCATCATCATCATCATCATCATCATCATCATCATCATCATCATCATCATCATCATCATCATCATCATCATCATCATCATCATCATCATCATCATCATCATCATCATCATCATCATCATCATCATCATCATCATCATCATCATCATCATCATCATCATCATCATCATCATCATCATCATCATCATCATCATCAATCATCATCATCATCATCATCATCATCATCATCATCATCATCATCATCATCATCATCATCATCATCATCATCATCATCATCATCATCATCATCATCATCATCATCATCATCATCATCATCATCATCATCATCATCATCATCATCATCATCATCATCATCATCATCATCATCATCATCATCATCATCATCATCATCATCATCATCATCATCATCATCATCATCATCATCATCATCATCATCATCATCATCATCATCATCATCATCATCATCATCATCATCATCATCATCATCATCATCATCATCATCATCATCATCATCATCATCATCATCATCATCATCATCATCATCATCATCATCATCATCATCATCATCATCATCATCATCATCATCATCATCATCATCATCATCATCATCATCATCATCATCATCATCATCATCATCATCATCATCATCATCATCATCATCATCATCATCATCATCATCATCATCATCATCATCATCATCATCATCATCATCATCATCATCATCATCATCATCATCATCATCA
The DNA here is from genome assembly GCA_014220965.1 of Paragonimus kellicotti. Lineage (NCBI taxonomy): Eukaryota > Metazoa > Platyhelminthes > Trematoda > Plagiorchiida > Troglotrematidae > Paragonimus > Paragonimus kellicotti. The sequence continues at coordinate 50,839 of LOND01000464.1, forward strand.
TCATCATCATCATCATCATCATCATCATCATCATCATCATCATCATCATCATCATCATCATCATCATCATCATCATCATCATCATCATCATCATCATCATCATCATCATCATCATCATCATCATCATCATCATCATCATCATCATCATCATCATCATCATCATCATCATCATCATCATCATCATCATCATCATCATCATCATCATCATCATCATCATCATCATCATCATCATCATCATCATCATCATCATCATCATCATCATCATCATCATCATCATCATCATCATCATCATCATCATCATCATCATCATCATCATCATCATCATCATCATCATCATCATCATCATCATCATCATCATCATCATCATCATCATCATCATCATCATCATCATCATCATCATCATCATCATCATCATCATCACATCATCATCATCATCATCATCATCATCATCATCATCATCATCATCATCATCATCATCACACACTGCTATCTCGGATAGCGTCTCTAACCAGCGGTTTGAGTGATCACGAGGACCCCATCCAGGCAGGCGACACCTACCCACTTTACTCAGTGGAGCAGTCAGGGTTTTCATATTTCGTGACCACGTTGTCGCTTGATCCATGTGGTTTCACCCAACTGTTGGTGGTCTCAGTATATAATGCCCGGTACGGTAAACGATCAGCTGGCATGCGGAGTACGTGACCTAACCATCGCAGGCTGTGCAACGTGAGTAGTAGTGAGGTATTTATTCGTGTCGGTTTATCGCTCCATTTCCATTACCGTTCTCCAGGCTCGCATGAGCCATCCACAGAAATTTTTTATTAGTAAGGTTTTGTTGATCACAGCCACTTGGAAAACCCGCTTACCAGTTTTGTTTCGCAGGTCGCCTCATCATTTAGCTACGATGCATCACTAGTTGATACCGATTCTTTACTACTATGCAGTAATGCCACTTGATTTATATGCATTTTTACAGTCAATGCTGGGATGCCTTTATATTGTAGCAGCATGTAATCGCAAAAACGTGGCTGTGTACCACGTGGGGATGAAGGAGGTGCCCACAATGTTTTTTTGTGTCTCTCATTGCTCCCGTTCGTCTGTCTTCGAACACTGTTGACAGTATCCGTTTCTGCATTAGGCTATCGGAAGCCGAAGGACGATTGCACATAGCTTTTTACTACGAGTGGATTGCGCTAAACCACGTGCAGCTCCACTCACACAGACGTATTCGAAGTAAACCTGAAAGATTAAGGTCGGGAGATGTGTGAGCGGAGACTATTGTGTTCAGTCGGCCGAGGCTAGCTAGCTGGTAAGCTCTTTTGAAAGTGAAACCCTTATCTCTTGGTAATGACAACAAATAGAGCAACTCCGGTGATGAGTTCCAAATGAAGTAACATGGTATTAAAAATAAGAGACTAGTATAATTTCAGTATTGAAATATGTATCGATGTTTTCTATGCAGGGGCAGGAAGTAAACAAAGATTTGACCTTGAGAGCCATCTTACAATGCACCAACAAAGTTCAGGAAATTGAAGCCATGGCTGAAGTTTTTGAAAAAGTGCAAGCGGTTGATGATATGGATGCAAAAATATATAATTACGCCTAACAGTCGTCGTCACTTCGTTGGCGGTGTATTAGGAATGCATTGAGGGGCTTCCACTCTGAGACAGCCAGTACATTCGCGGCCGCATTCTTCGCAGCATCATATGGTCACGTCATTACGACCTATGGCTCCCGTACTGCCTTTGCCTACCGTTCCCCTGGATTCACGGTCGCCCAACCGTCGCCTTTTAAATCTTCGGACGCCCGTTTGGATCGTATTCCTCTAGGCTGTCCGGTTCAAGGCTGCATTTGTTGGCACAGCACCTCAGCCCAGGTAAGGCTGAACGGTGGAAAACCTCATGTTCGTGTTGACGTTCCGTCCAACTTTAGTTGCCGCGGTGGCGAAAGCCGTAGCCAGTTGCTACAGTTCTTTACAGCACGCGCAATGTGCACTGCCCTGCGCGAATAGTAACACCAGAGTGGTCCAGTTACAGAGCCAGCTTTGGGTATTGAAGCCTCAGCTGTCGAATTTGCGTGCGCTATTCAGTTTGAACGTCGTCCTCCCAGTTCTAGAGAGCAGCTGTTGACGTTGAAATCAAGGGTGAACTAAATGGAGTCTGGGCGACAATGACAACGCCAAAATCATAAGAGGTCGATACACACGATTGCACGTTTACGTTCACACTCATATGCAGAGTTTCACTCATATTGACAAACTTACTTGAACTTCCAGGTTTACTCAGCACCGTTCACAGTGCTTCGCGGCTCATAAAATTTAACGTTTTGGTGAAATCCACAAAGAGATCAGGGAACTGCTGACTGCGTTCACGATCCTTCTGAATCTGTGAGGCGACGACCAGGGTGTCAGTGATGCTTTGCCTCGCTCGGAATTCACATTGCTTCGCGGAACCATTGATCTTTTGAACCTCGACATTAAATCCTTTAGCACACACACTCGTACATGCGCATAGATAATCGCACTTCACATAGTGTTATATATATATATATATATATATATATATATATATATATATATATATATAGTAACACAGCCATAAACAATATGAGTTTCTATGACTCCCATCTCTCTGACAAGCCTTACAGTTTTTATTTCACTTGTTTCTTCTCTTGGGACCCCTGAACTACGGCGGAGCGAAAAACGATTTCGTTGAATGTGCTTGCTGTAATTCTTTGTCAGTGTCGCGATAAACCGAACGGCGCGGTCAGGCAAAGCAAAGTTATCCGTTCGCTGACTGGAGTGGAAAAACTAATCGAAGTATTTCCGAAGATTTTTGTAGACACTCAGACCAACTTGTCTAATCCGGCTTTTGGACCGAACCATACACTAGGTTGCACCGTTCGTAACGTCCGCTTATTGTTTTCGACCAGTCGAGCTTACGTTAGTGAATAGAACATTTATGTCTATGTTATGTAATCAGCTCTCTCGTTAGCCCTACAAGTGCTTCTTTTGCTGCAAGCTTATTCAAAAACGCAGGTTTTGTCTTCCGTGATTTCGTAACCGAGTTTCCGACAAGTGTTCCGGTTGCACATGAGAGTGTTATCCAGACTATTTTTAGTTCAAACTGTCACGACAGTGAATGTCGTGGTATGCAACCAAACCTTATCATTACCTTTGTTGACACTTGTTTGTGTGGTTGGTTGGCACAGTGGTACTCAGTTCGCCACACATTGACTGTTTGTACTTGTGTGTGCACCTATCCGATTTGCTTTAAATGCTTTTACTTTCATTACGTTTGTATTAAATTTTCTATCTTCCAGTCCGTATGATGCTGGTAGTCCTACTGTTGGTTCACCACCCGCGGGTGACGAACTGGACGAGTCTGTGGACACGAACGGTGAATTCGTCGACAATCCGACCATCACTGCTAGTCTACTGTCAGGTTTTGCCTTTGAGCGAGCAGTCGCCTCGGTGGTTAGTAAGCATGCCTTGCTGATGAACTCAAACGTCACGGACTCCCACCACACCTACCCACCTCATGTTGACACTGATGAGGATGACGGGTTTGGCACTGGTGACGCTCGGTCTGCCTGTTCATCAGCTTCGACCACGAACTCGTCCTCGGCCAATGGGACCTCGTCCAACTGTGCGAAGGAAGCATTGGGTAATCAGGGTTCTACGGCATGCGTCAAGCCGGGACGTCCATTGAACGCGCCGCACCGATCTGCCAGCCAGACAGACGTCACCCCGACAAAGGACCAGATGTCTGTAAACAAAACACGTTCGAAAGCATCCGACGACTCCCAAACCTCATCTATTTATGAGTTGTTCTCTATTATGGTTCACTCCGGTTTTATCAACGGAGGCCATTATTATGCATACATTCGGTGAGTTTACATCACCCTGACACACTCGTTGTGTTGCACAAGTAGTGTGTTCTTCGAGTCGGTATCTCGTTCGATCTAATCAGGTTTCGCTACTTGTTTGTAACAAAATCAACTTTTTGCCTGTCAGTTTACGTCGGTCTGTGTGGCTCTAAATAAGCCTTTGCTCACGTTGCTCAGTATTTTTCTGTAATCAGCTGCCATTGTTGATCTGTGGTACTTAGCTCGGAATTTCATTGTTGTATGTCGGTTTGAACCAGAGTTTCAGTCACCAATAGTTTGAATCGTTCCACTTCAACCACTCCCGTTGCCTGAGCAAGCACTGCCATATTATATCCCACATGTGTGCTAACCTACGTTCACAGTTGCCACTTCATGTGGATTTTTCCGTGTCTAATGTGTGAGGATGTCAAGTGGACGTTACTGTGAGTTTATGTCACATTCTGTGAGGACTTGAAGTTGATCTGTCATTTGACTTTGGTAGGCAGTTGTGCTGGAAGATAGAGTAACTTTGGACCTTGACACTTCATTTCCGGACTGGTAGCAATGATTTCGTCGGTTATATTGGAGGGACTTCTTGAGTCCTTTGTCTATAAGGTTTGACTGATTCTCATTTCATGTTAGTTCTTCATGAGCCATCGTCCTCTTGTCTGCGTTCACATTGTTCGCGCTTGGTTGGCTGATTCGTTTGATTATCTAGTGTTCACCTTTTGAAACTCGGTTTGGAGAATGGTACTTCATACGTATGTTATGTCCACTATTTCGGTAAGAGCACCAGGTGTTAAATCAACTTTACAAGTTATGTCTCACACTGTAGGTCTCCAGCTTTCGATGCTGTCAGACTGGCCGGCTATGAGAACTTTCACCATATGCCACCACCGAACCTTCCAACGAAAATTACTTACTCGTGTTTAAGGTCTAATCTTAATAGGCGTGGTGACCTTAATGAATGTAGTCGCATGAGGAACAATTTTAGTTGCTGTCGTTGAGTAGTCTGTCCGCTGTTCCGGGAGGCACTCAGGTGACATTCTCAAGACAGAGAACTCCATTGGGAACTGCAAGGTCTTTCTACATCCGGCTGATGTTTTCGAACATGTGCTACCTCCCACACTAACCATGTTTGATGTGTTCCTTAGGCAATGAAGTCCAGTGTTGGATTTCCTGAGGGCACGACAAAATGAGATTTAGTCCCAGCCGCATAAAAGTATCGTACGTACGTGCGTTGTGCTGTTGCCCGTTCCTTTCTCTGGCCACTCAACGAGATCATATAACGTGTTACTACTCCGAGTTGAATGGCTGACGAACTGGTCTACGTAGCAATGTCCCAATGTCAAACCAAAGACTAGTAATGCATCGTCTTATGCATGTGTAATGAGTGCAACAGTATTTTAACCATCTGCAGCAGGTTCTACTGTTATGATTTGTTACTTCATAGTATAGCAGCTAATCATCAGCGTGAACCACTGACGTATTGCTGTCTGTGGTGATGATGAGTATGGCAGCCGTGTTGACTGCGTTTGATTGCATTGACCTCACACTACACAGGGTTAAATGATCGACCACGTAAGCTTGCCAGTAGTGCTCAGATAGCCCGTTTACCTTAGGAGATAGTATCTATCCGATCACCTCCAATTGATAGCCCTGGAATGAGGACTTCTGAGGCCAAATTCACGTCATTAGACTTGCTGGACGATATCTTGGTTAGTGATAAATAATAAGGCATTTGATTGATATAACTTGAACATCATTCCCAACTGATCGCAGCTTTCATTTTCTGATGGACGTTTCAGTCAGCTTCTTTCAAGAAAGCACTAGAGTTGCGCTTATGTTGGCCCTCGTCGGTAGTGTACATTCTTGTCACACAAGTGATTGTGGCTGAACGTTTGCGTGTGATTACTCAGTGAAGCTTTATATGTTTTATATCAATGGCACAGCGGTCAGCGCAGCTATCCGATAAAGGCGTTGTCGGAGTATGTCACCATCCCGGGAAAGATATGCATCGGTGTTGAGCTCTGAGCAGAGTGCCTTCTTTTGATAGGAGTTAGCTGAAGAATCCATGCGAATGTGCAAGCTGCGATCATTTGTGAGCGATGTCCAGTTATCAGCGAAACCCCGTGTTACTTATCAATAACTTTGTAATCTCTGTACAGAATCAGCACTGGGTTTTGGTCTTTAGATAAAAATTACCAATATGAGGCTGAACATGAGTGGTAGTACCCGGTGCTGCCCGAAGTATTGTCAGTCCAAGTTAATCGTAATATGGATATAGCTAGTTATGAAGTGAAAGCCATAACCGAGTTGGTGACGTTCTCCGTTCTGTTGACGATGTTCGATTATACGGAACCAAACGTATGAAGGTACTTTGATGTGTGTGATAGAAAGACAGGCGAATGTTCTCCCATGGTTACCGTACACAGCCTTACACAGTCATCATCATCATCGACAGCGATACATCAGAGGATCTAAAAGTAGCGGTTTGAGGTGTGCACCATTATGGGAAAGTGGTATGATGACTATGTTGGTACAGATCACTACGTCTACATGTTCACTTAGTGTATCCAAGACTAAACCATTATTGACACTGATCATGGGATTGTGTATATTTTTTGGACTTGTTTTTCTCTTTCTGTTTGCATTGGCTATTTTTCTCATGACCCATCTGTTTCATCCAAGCTCCTTCACTGATGGTCAGTGGTATTGCTTCAACGATAAGACAGTAACTCGTGCCACTCAGTCCGATTTAGAGGAGACGTTCGGCTCTAATCAATCTTCGTACACTAGTCGTGCAAACGCATACTTTCTCATGTATCGCCGTGTGGATCCGCGAATGAACGAGACATTTCTCCGTCCGGACCAATTTCCAAAGCATATCCGTGAGATGGTTAGTATTTGTTCATTTTTTTTTAACATTCTGTGCGCACATTCTACCAATTGCCCCTTTTTCTTGGATGTCATATACTGAGCCACTGTCACTTCGTATGGTAACCAATAGGGGGACAGCATAATAGAGAAAAAAACAAAGCGGTAGTGTGTGGTGCAAACGATGCGTTGTATGATGCTGTTTTTATATGCTGACATTGTTGATTATCCCGGCCTCCAACGCCCACTCAACGGAAATGGATCATGCTTCCGTTTTTGAAGTCTGTCCTTCTTGCTTTGGTTTGTTGTTTCTGTCGTGAACGAGAGTGTACGAATGTATGTCATAGTTCAGCCAACACTGATCATGCATTCTTAATATATTTAGCCGCGGATGCTGATCAATGCCGATCTTCGACTGCATCATTGTTCACACTATCAATCCACTAACCGAATAGCTCATTTGCATGTTTTCAGGTCGGTAAGTTCCTAGTGTCAGAGCCGAATAAATAGGGTACACGCATTATGCCCGCTTAGACTGACGTTTCGATGTCTCTTTTAAACGCATGTTACTTCTCCGAGTATCTCTGTTCAAGCTTATTCCCCACAAACAGACTATTCATTCGTTGACCCTACTGTACCAGGCACCACAACATGTCTGGAACCCTATTTTGGGGGTCCTTAGAGCTCTTTCCACAAGAGTGGAGAATGTTCAACACAAGCTTACCTTAGTGTTCATCGTTCTGGGACTGAATCCACTGCCATTTCAATCAACTTCTTCAGAGTAGACAACCCTCCTGGATCATACGAGTCACAGGATTAACATGAAAGTGTAGCTTAAATATTACCATTAACTGCTACATTTGACAGTGCTAACTCCTCAGTCTCTATCCAAAGGTGGTCCATATCTAACCCGTGTTTATCTCCTTTTATGATCAGGAATTCGGGAAGCCACATCTAGTCTATTGATTCATGCCACGGATGCTTTGTAGCGTTTTCTTTTTCTCTACAGATGAGCGTAATCCAAGCCGAAGAAGCTGACGCTGAGCGAAAGCGCGAGCTTGAACTGTCTATTTGCAAGGTAGATCAGATCGATTGTCGATTCTCGTTGCAATCTTTTGGTGTGCGCCCCTTAATTTCTTAACTGTTTTTCTGTACTGATCTTTCCTTAGTCGGCGAAAATCGATTGTTTGTTGCTTGTATGAGTGAAGTGCGCGAATTTTCTATCATATTAGATGTCTCTGTTAATTATCAGACTGCACAAGTGCTTCATCACTTAAGTGTGTGTTTGTCTACTGACGAACTCATTGTATCGGTCATGTGTAGTGCATCATACTGTCATAGTGTACACCTGTGAAACCTAGTAATTGTTCAACGCATGTGTGAAACGCTTCGTGTACGCTAACAACGACGCGGATTTTCATAATGCTCGAGCCTGGTCATGCACTTTCGACGCTCGTGTAAAGTACATTTTTAGTTATACACCATAAGTCGGCGTATTTGATCCCATGTAGACTAGGTGCTGCTAAGCTTATTCGAAATGGCCA
>LOND01000464.1:59553-82434 GCA_014220965.1 Paragonimus kellicotti
TGGTATGGATGCAGGTACGCCATTGACTGCGACACACCGCCATCTCGGATAGCGTCTCTAACCAGCGGTTTGAGTGATCACGAGGACCCCATCCAGGCAGGCGACACCTACCCACTTTACTCAGTGGAGCAGTCAGGGTTCTTCATATTTCGTGACCACGTTGTTGCTTGACCACCACGTGGTTTCACCCAACTGTTGGTGGTCTCAGTATATAATGCCCGGTACGGTAAACGCTCAGCTGGCATGCGGAGTACGTGACCTAACCATCGCAGGCTGTGCAACGTGAGTAGTTGACCAATTGATCGCGCATCCCGAGCGTTCCGGAATACGCGCCGGCGAACTGCCGCATTGCTCACGCGATCAGTCCACTTAATGTGGGCTATTTGGCGGAGACAACGATGGTCAAATACAGCAAGCTTGTTGATATCTTCCTTGCGAACAGGCCACGTCTCCGAACCATAGAGCAAAACAGAACGCATTATATACTCTTCCTTTCAGCGACAATCGAACGTCTTTTCGACGCCACAGATGACGCAGGTTGGCACACAAGATCAGGTAAATCGTGCACTTTCTTAAAAACCACCCGGTCAAATGCATCCCGGTGTCCCTATCTGTCAACAATTGTGCATTAACGCTCGGGAGCATTCTCTTGATTCCCGTGTGGTGTTACTTCGTATCCGTTTATCTGGCCTCCCAGCTCGTCCACGTTATTTACATTTTCAGTTTTTATTGCCCGCATCTTGGCATGTTTTGGGTGACGACTATTTTCCGTCTGTCATATTCGTCCTAGTTTGAAGCACACACTCGATCTCCATCAGACCATCAAACCGTGCAGGCTGTGATCAGCCTGTATAAGGATCAAACACTTCAGGAAGCCGCAAACATTGTTCGTGAGGTAAGTTTACCTTTCCATGATGCCCCAGTAGCGTTGACAACGAAATCACTTTTGATTTGAGAACCCGGGATGTCATTTTTTTAAATGTATTGTTAGGAGATTCGCCCCAGAAAAGTGGTCAAAAAACTGTTAGATTCAGTTAACTTGTTTTCAGTACACACCCGTTTTCTCTGCGTCTTACCCATGGGTACAGTGGCTCGAGCCGCCGTTGATTCTTACAAAATGTGAAAGTTTTTGTACTATTTCTTAAGAATTGCAGGCTGGAGATCGCAGTAAAATCTCTGCATTTCTGCCTATAACCTATGTGCACATCGACAAGGAATGTTGACACTACACCACTTGATTAAGTGGATGTGAAATTATTGCGTGGATTGCCCATTTGTGATTTGGTTAGATGAATCGGACCATCGCTCACACTTTATTCTAATCAAACGCGAACATCATTTTTGATCCAGCTATGGTCGTTGTGTTAAAATCTTTCGCGATTAATGAGCTGATACGCTGTACATTCATTATTTAGTCTATGTTTTAGCGGCAACAAGAACGACATTAAGTAGGTGTGTGTCCATTCAAACTGTCCGTGCTCTCGCTTGATGAACTAGACATACAGAGCGGTGTTATCGGCTGCGTGTGACCAAAACCACCGAACTGAAGCACGATTCTTTGCATGCTCTATTTATTCGTCTGTGGCTTGTGCAAAGTTCGCATAAAGTACATACACACACGTGAAGTCTTCAACTTCATCGGAACCATTCTTCCCTGTTGAATCTAAAAGGAGTACTGAAGCTAATTGGGTGATTTTGGAGGCTATCATTAGTATACACCATTGGCTATAGTAAGCTGGATTATTAGAGTACGTTCCCAACCAACGGTGCGAGTGACCACAAGGTCGACACCCTGATACATAGTAGTGTATGCACAGGAGAAATAGGTTGTATGAAGACCAGTTATCGCAGACGGATTTGTTTTGTTTTTCGTAGTGATTTAGTGGTTTATCGTAAGCTTGTTATGGGAATGCCAGCTAGTCGTCTGCCACATCGAGCACTCTTTGCTCGACGCTGCGGCCGACTGGCGTAAGGTGCGAGGTGGACAGATGACCTGGCGTAGAGAAATGAAGTCGTTCACCTTGGGGCCAGCCTATGTAGGTCGGGTTTATCTCCTTGGCTGGAAATCTCGTGATTCACAGAGTCAATGGCTGGAGACGTTAGGTGAGATGGCGGCTAACCGAGCTCAGTGGCGTGAATGTTGTCGTTGTTTGGTCCGAGTTGTCTGTGAAGTGAGTGCACTTAATGACGCGGGGCAGTGAAAGCCGTAAGGAAGCTGTCTTGCTGATGACGCCTTACTTTCACTTACAGCTCGGTTGTTTGTTTGCAAGGTGTAGGCACCTTGATGTTGAATGTTTGAATATAGACGTAGCTATTTTTAGTAGTTAGGTCCCTTCCCCCTTCTTTTTTTCTTCTCTCTTCCTGTACAGGGTTTGCTTTTTTTCCTTCGTGGTTGTGTGGCAGTTAAGCATCAGCGTGAACCACTGATGTATTGATGTCTATGATAATGATAGTGACTTTTTTCTCGTGTGACTATTTAATATGACCTAGTCTTTCTACTTTCTATCCACTTTCTATTCAATCTGCCTTTTCAGACTCTTTTACCCGACTACAAGGACTTGTCCGCACCACATTGTCGTATCGTTCAGTATGCCACTTCCAGTGATTCGTTCGGCAAATCCGCTGACTATGTACTGTGGCATCGTCCAGACACACAGATGTTCTACGGACCCTCCCCACCCGATGATCATAGCGGGCCTTCGTGCCGCGGGGACAACTCCCATCAACCATCTTATGAGGTTGGTTAGATCCTTGTAGGATGTAGGTGTTAAAATTACATACACACTTATGTATACATAAGTTTTCAGTCTTGGTTTTTATCATTGTAATGAATGGCCAATTCGAAGGTGTCACCATTCAAACACGTAGTGAAATATCTCGACATAGTGGTGAGATATGGCTGAAACACAGCGGATGGATTATGGACAACATGGGCGACCGGACGAGCCATCACTCAGTGAAATCGGACCAACAGGCGAGAAATGGCAGGCTAGTTTCCACGACAGAAAGCGTCAACCACACACACACACACACACACACAACCGCACAGAAGCGCACACGGGGAGAAAGTGAAAACCGCCGCTGCGTTGTGGACTGAGATTCCGGTCCATGAGCACGAGCTCTTGTATGGCCTGAGATCGCATGCGTTGTACAGTAATGTAATGATCGTGTTTTGTTGAGCGACTTTTTGCTGCATTATCTTCAGGTTTGAACTCTTGTTTGCTTCGGCGTTAAATGTTTTTATCCGATCTGTGCATGAGAATATGGTATTTTGACTCAAGCCGTCGTTCAACAGCATAATAAAGAATTCTAGGAAGACTACGCGAGTATGAGATTATTCAGACTATTCCTGCTGTGTCGCAAAAACAGCGTAACCGCCGCGTTTTTGGTAACACCTCATTTGGCTGTTACGTCTATGAGGTTCCCAGTTAGAAATGTCACAAATATACCTCAGTATTGCTCACTGTTCACAAGACCACCTCCGTGGCGTTAACGTGAACCGTTTGAACGTTAGCTGAGTATAATACTCATTGGCCGAGTTGTCAGTGCACGTTGTTGATTACGCTGTTCTGCTGCTCCATTGTCCAGGGCATCCCTGGTCAGGCAGGCGGAACTTCCTAACTTTACTCAGCGGACAAGTCGCGGTCCTCATACTTCGTGGTCATGTCATTGTTGAATTGCGTTGTAACTTCCCTCGGCTGTTGGTGGTCTCTGGCTAAATGTTTGGCATAGTAAACTGTCAACTGGCATATAGTACACGTCGCCTTACATTTGACTGAATGATCCAAAATTGTTGGAATACACGTTGACGAACAGCCGCACTGTTCGCACGGGCATCACGCTCTTATTGTGTTAACTAACAGAGTAAACGATGGTCACTTACTACACGTATGTTAACTATACCCCCACGAACAGACTGTTTTCGAACTATGGAAATTGACCTGCCGTAAATCGCCATTTCACGTCCACTCTTTCAACTCATTTACTCGGGCAAAGGTTAACTGTGGGCTTCGGCAGCAATCGAACTAGCATCAAAAACAAACCGTCAATGCGCAGCAGATACTCCAACAATTGAGCTGTGAAGCTACTCTGAGAACTTGGAAATTTCACATTCTGACTAGATGTAAATATGTCACCGGATAGACTGGCTCATCCACAGATCTATTCATAACAGATTGACGTTGGGGGCTATTACATCCACTTTCTGAGTCGTGTTTTCGTAGTGAACTGCGTGGTCATCCGGAGTAGAAATACCAACTAATGAACTAAGTGAATCACGATGACTCGTACCTAACCAAGGTAGTAGGGCAAGAACGACGCAACATCAGGGATAGATCGTATCGGCACTTATAGCGGAGATCACGAAATATAAGTGTAGGGCAGCAGTATGTGTAAGTATTTTATGATCATGCTCTGAACTGTAGAAATGCATTCAGTGACAGTCGCGACCACCAATCGATATAAAGCTGAAAAAAGACGATAAAACTTGTCTTCGATACAATGCCGGTAAAAATCTAAATAAAAAATCATTTGCTCTTTTTCGGAAGTCTCAAAGAGTTGATGTTTAAGGTGGAATTCAGCTTCCCGGACAATTTCGTTGCAGTCCAGTTTGTCGTTTGGTTGGCAACGCGAAGATGCATACCTCAGATACCCTGACACCAACTCAGAAAGACTAAGCCAAAACAAGTATCCCAGTAGCTTGTAATAAAAATCTGAATTTGAAGGCTTCCCAACCATAGATAACGACAACGTGTAAGACGTCACTTGCCGTTTTTACAAGCTTGAAATACGTCAATAGTAATACGTAACTATACATCGATTCGTGTTTAGGTGATTTTGACCAACAAATCACGATGCGCTTTCAAGAACATCCATGGAGTGTCCTGTGCTTCTTCCCTATCTACTAAGGCGGTATAAGTGTGAACAAACGGGATGTGCTGCTCGGGTATTTGCTCCTAAAATCGATATCTACCGGTCGTGCGTCTTCCGTTTAAGCATAAACCCTTTGAACTCAGCCAACGCCGAACATGCATAACATTCACACTCACAGAGTGGCGTATTACCCTTCACCCGGCCATCATCCACGCGTCTTCAAAGAAAGTCAACATGCCTGTTTACCCTGTCCAGTTTGTATGTTTAAAGTAGGAATCGTTTTTACCAGCCCACTTATACACGTGAACGATCTGAACTGTTAAGTCCCTACGTACCCGCCTTTTTTCTACTAGTCCTCATAAGGTTCTTCGTACCACAACTTCCACTCTAGCTCTAGTTGGATTAACTTTTTTTAGTTTCTGATGTTGTCTTTAAAATAAAACTCAGGAACCACGCATGCGGATGATGACGTTGATAATATTGAACTTTTTTAAAATTAGAATGATTTTCTACTAGAACAACTTAATCTAGAATATTTTCAACCGATTAGTTCGTAACTAACAATTTTTTGGGGTTTATTCCGTAGGTTTCCGACACCCCTACTCCAGTTTGTACGATGGAACCGACTGCGATTAGTTCCGATCCTAACAGTCTGGTCACTGTCGGTGAGTTCTGCGAGAATAAACGACATTATCCATTCAAGCTCTGGCTCGAACACCGTCTCCACGTGCCGGGTAGTGTGGGATATCTCTTTCCCTCGCAGTGCAACCAGATAACCCCGTGGCCTTCGTATGAACCGAAAGGTATGAATCTCTACTGTTTTTTTTGTTTGACCTGATACCTGGACGTCGCATGTAATTCATTGTTCAAGGTATGTGTGCATAATGATTTCGACAGTGGGTTGAATTGTGACATCGCCGACTTTTCTCCCAAATATGTTGATTTCTTTCCGCACTCTAGACATGGATAAGTTACCGTCTGATGCACACCGGCGATGCCGCCTGTCTTCTAGTATCGTTGCTTGGCACGATCTGGAAAGCATTTTACCATCATCTTTCACTGCTATCCCAACTCTATCATCTAGCATTGACTGTTAATTTTGCACTTTACAGTTATACATGAACTTAAACACTTCTGCTGGTCGTCTTCTGGTTGGTCACGACAGGTATTTACGTATACTGTCTTTTTTGACGCTAAGTTGCTAAAGTGAAAAACGGGTACTATTTCGGCTTGTTTGTCAGTAATGCATGTCGCACTAAGCCCACTCTATCCACGCATGTAAACTGAATGGGGCTCAAAATAATCGGGGTCTTAGACTCGCTGATCTGTTTTTGAACATATGAGCTGTTATACAATGTTTCCTTCAGGAAGAAACACTTCTGCCCAGGAAAATCCTTATGAAATACCATTTTTTGAGTAAATGTCTCTATTGAACAAAGCACCCAGAACCGCAGTTCTTGTTAACTGCAGATGAGTCCAGGTCCCCATTTCAACATTTTATTCGACATTCCTCTATCGGATTTTCGCTGTTCGATTTGGAATTTGTGGAATCACTGTTTTTTATTTGCCTTGTTTGGTGCCCCTAAGGAGCTTGTTACAACTGTGCTGCACTGTTTGGCTGCTTACCGGCAGTTCCCTTATTCCATCTTGTTTACAATGCGCTGTTAGCTTATTCAGTCACGTCTCATTTGATTTTGTTGTCCTTGTAATGTTTTAAGTCGAATTGCTGTATAATTTGACGAAACACATTTGAGCGAGAAACACCCGGAACCGCATATTTATCCATCATCACTCCTTTGCATATGGTCTGGGCAGTTGAACGAACGGTCTTTAGTGGTCCTCACGTAGACGTCCATACAGTATCTCGACCGTCGAAAGAGTTCACTGTGTACAATTTTTATTACTGGTGAGTAGTCGAGGATTTGGTTAATTTCAAGTTGAGCATCACCCACAATTTTTATGCTGGTTGTTTGATACCATGATACTTTCGAGGAAAATGATCCATCTCTCTTTATCTCCCTAAACATGTGCAAACTTGCACGCTGGTTTCTAGGCATAACGATACAGGTGGCTCGAGTGGATATCGTGCGGAATCTTGTCTATCCGGCTGAAAAAATTTGGCTTGCCTCCTCTGCCACTGTACCTCACTTGATGCATAACATTTGGCAGGTATGTTTTAAACATCCACAGTTCTGTATTAGAGATGTGTTGCTTGTAAGTGGATTTTACTAGTATACATTCGTTTTTTTCCCATTTTACCTAAAGCGGACTACAATTGCTGAGCTTTCTTCATTAGGGTTGGCCAGCCGGCGTAACACTGATTAATTAATAATGCGAGAGTTGCGTAGTCATATTTGACGTTCTGACGGGTATCAAAATGATCAACACATCAGGAAATGAGTGAGTTTTGTTCTACGATTTGCACTACGTTTGAACTTACAAGCGTATGCCTGACAGTAAAAAAAACTGCATTTCTTAAAAGTGGACACTTTGTTCAATACGTAACATTTAACTTTCTCCTCGTATTTTATTTCAGTTTATTTGGATGAATTTCGGTTTAATCGCTGCATTAATTTTAGGATATTCAAGCCTGTTGTCACGCCACCTCGCTCTTGTAAACGAAAATCGACAGTTAAATTAAGTTTTCTCACTAGCACAGCAAAATAGAGGATTATTATTATTGCTTTCGTTAACTGATACATACACTAATGAAAGCTACACAACTTTACCTACGACCTACCTCTAAAAGAGGTAGAATGTTTTGGGTTAATGAAATAGGTTGCGCACAAGCAACACCAAAATTAGAAGCGCTCGGAAAATGGAGAGCCGTCTCCTGGGTTCTATATCATTGTTGTGGTTCTGGGCGGCTGGGGTCGCAATTTTTTTGCTCAGGCTCTTGATCATTATGAGTGGATGTATGAGGTTTTGGCGGTTCATTCACTTCGTGTGCGGGACGATCGTTTGTCATTATTGGCGTTCGACATTCTAAATTGCTCTATGGTGTTATGCGAGGATAGGTGAACTAGTGATAGACAAATGGACATTTGCCAGGGTTTCGTATTCTTCCGTCATCAGGTAATAACAATCTGCCAGATGGTCCGTAATCAAGCGTAAAATTACTGATTAATTCGGACCGGTTTGTCAGAAAACTAGACGGAACCTGTTGTTAGTTTGCAACATGGCTGCTAAGGCCTCGTTATAACGCACTCTTCGTTCATTATACTCGTGGTAGTTTAACAGGTCAAAAATACGAATGTTTACATTTACCACTTGTGAACTTTTGCTGTTTTGAACTGCGAAGTAGCTAAACTAAATCACCTATATACACTAATTTTTAATTTCCATTCTTCGATAGTACAGTGTTGGATAGAAGGTGGGTTGGAACAGTTGGCACAAGACGTAGGAGAGGTACGGCTCTCACCATCCGCTCGCGCTTTATATATACGTTTGTCTGGACTGAAGAAGACAATTTGTTATCTTTTTATTCCTTGTTTCTTAGTACCGGTGGATTACGTGGCTCTTGTTGAATAACGCTCATTCAGTCACCCATCATCTTATATGCATCATTGTGATTCCAACCATCTTGGTATGCTTACCGTGAAACAGCAAGGCCGGCAGTGGATTGGAATCTGTAATGCAGATAGTTACGGTTTGACCACAGGAGACTATGCCAAGTACACAGGTGGAGACCCAAAATTTAGTCACTCAGCGATTACATTTGATGTTTCCGCAGTACAATCGGATGGTGGTTGTAGTGTTTGTAGCTTGGGATAAGGATGTTCATGTTGGGTTGTTTTCGAGGTGAATGGATAACTTGCGAATCTCTTGTCACCATACAAGGTTACATCATTGTCGGATACCATTTACTCCTTGACCAATGCATTTTAATTAATAAACCCACTTTGTCTGTTACCTCTCTCTCTGACCGGACGCCGTATTCCACCTGCTGCACACAGTTGAACAGTTTATGAAGCACAATCTGGTTGAATTCGTCTTGAAGAAGGCAACGTTCTCGGTGTAAGATGACTTCGGTTCCTATGTACGGTCTTGTCGGTCGGTGGGAACATCGTTGTCTCTAAACATCCGATCAGTCCGAACAGTATTGGTATCAGATGTTCTTACATTAAGTTCTGATAGTTTGAATCGTCAACGTCTCAGCCGTCGCGTTGAACCTGTCACCTCATCTATAAACTAAATCATCACCACCTTGCACTGTGGGAATGCCTATGTTATCGTTGAGCCGGTCATCCTTGAGTCTCTGTTCATCACGTACTGTTCTGGTCTCCTGTAGTAAAATCGTGACTGGCCATTCCGCCTTCCACATTTTGATGGGACGTCGGATTTTAGTATTCAATGTCCAACAAGGTGTGTTCGGTTGATTGGTACAGAAAAGTAACCGACAATAATTGCAATGACAATTTGCGTGGTTTACCCTGGTCGGGTGAATATTCACTCAGTGCACACGTAATGATGCGGCTCGTAGTGGGCGAGAGTCGTGCTACTCTCACGCTAGGTCCCATCCGACTGACTGACGTTAACTATCCTTGCTCATTTTTTGTTCAACAGTAAGAGAATTTTTTCAGCCTTCTGAACTCAGTCTCGTAGCATTGCCCTTTTTACGCCAAAATCCCATCTTGTGAATGATTCTTATTTTTGTGCTACTGGATGACCTTTGGGCTGATTTCATTGAACGCCACTAAAATTGAGAGTAAATTCTATGGTTCTGTTTTTTATAAACCGATCTGTCAAACGGTCTACGTTTTTGTATCAGCTGTTTCCAACGCGGACTGATTTTGTAGCCGTCGCGTCGAATACTTAAATTCGAATTCCGACTATTTTCTTGCAAGTTTGTTCTGGTCTGGTCTTTAAACCAGTATCATCGGTTTACTGTCTACTTCTATTTCTACATAGATATGTGACTTGTCCGTTGACGTACTTGCCTTGCTTTTGGGGCTCTTTTCAGTAGCGTAATTTGTGTGACCTTTTTCTCACGCATCTCTTCTATGTGGGCGAGCTATCTATTTCCTAAATTTCAGTTGTACACCAACCAACCTTATTTGTGTCCAACGTCATCTGAACAAGTGGACCGTCTGTCAGACACGCCTTTACTTCTACTCTCTGATCGCGCTTGCACATACGGACCCTGCCGAGCCTATGCTACCAGCCTTGGATTACCTGATTGGTCGGCTGTTGTGCATGACACTGCAGACAGAACTCTAGCCGATCTGTTCCCGGACAGTGTGGCTGATTTGAGCAATACTTACTGCTACCGCAAAATATATCAAGCACGTGTCTACGTAGATTTAGGTGCGCGCTTCGATGAGGTCGGTGTTGAACCGCCACCTGTGCAGCGGCTCAAGGATGGCAACATCCCTGCTAGCCAATCAAATGAGGCAAAGCGAGGCCGGTGGCAAATTGGATTAGCACTGGACAAGACCATTGCTGCAGCCTGCCGTCTACGACGCATGGCGTCAGTGATTGATGAACATCTGTTCCACGTAGAGGTCTCACTGGAACTGCCGAGCGAAGAGGAAGGTATGTGTACTTTCTTCCAATCATCTGTTTGTTGTCTAAGTTTCACATAACATTGCTCATTTTTGCTCGGTGGTGACTATTGAAAAAACGTTTGGAGTCTATTGAACTACTTGAATTTCTCTCCTAGCTGCTGTTAACTGCATCGTGTAAATTTTAACAGTTGTTTGTAACGACAAGCTAATCGTTGGGTACGAGTTGTGGTACGATTTCTTTTTGTGGTTTGGCCGGTTTTATTTTTCTTACCAGACTCTCGGTTTTAGCACAACTCGATACGCTCACGCCGTGTAAGCATTACGCTCTGATTGTGGGCCCGGCACAAATCGCCGTCTCATTGGAGCTGTTTCGAAGCTATAGGTTAACATCTTCCAATAGGTTGTGAGTAAATGCGCGCACTCGATGTCCGGCAGTTGTTCCATCTTGACCTGAGATCCCTGAAGCAGCGACGCTAGCTGTAGTTTGTCTAGTGTGTTGCCACATGAAGTCCCCGATTTACCGGTCACTGCGGCTCGCTAGGTTGTGCATTAGCGGTTATGTTCATGTGGGTATCTTTTCATGATGTTGGCACTCTTAGACCGGGAAATTAATACCAACTAAAAGCAAACAAGTACCTACGCACAACTGCTACTATCATGAGTAAGCTAATTGTGTGCGCCTTGTTCATCACCATCCGACTCTGTGAAATTTTTTGTACGTACATGTGGGATGTGCGTTATGGAGAAAGTCGCCAGCCATTAATCAACCAGGCTATTTTTTCGGTAATCTTATCAAGCCTTTGAATTGCTGTGCGGCGGGATTGTTTTTGGTCCAGCCAACTGAAACAAGCGGTTGATTTGGCGGACTTCACTTGATGACTTTATTCATGTAATTTGACCCGCGAGGCAGGTAGTCATGTTTCTTCCTATGACTGATTTAGACTGCGGTTTCCTAACCTTCCTTTGTAAATTATCTAATACTTTTCAATCCAGTTACACCCGAGGAATTGTGTTTTCTTTTTTTCATGAAAGTGTAACGCTACTGCCACAAAATGGTGACATGTTTCTTTTAACATGATGGAAATGTTTCTTCATCTATCTTTTTTAGTCAAACTGCTTTCTTTTCAACGCTGCTTGCTTCACGCTGATCCGGATGCGTTGAACCTGGACGACATTGCTGCATCGTCAAAAAAACTGGAACCAGACGATAACGATATGGTTGTTGTGACCAAGGATCTGTTTGAACCGATGGAAACTGCGGCTGGCGGCGATTCTGCTAGCTGGTCTGACTGGTTAGGCGAGTACTGCTGTTTGTGTGTGGCTGTTACGTATTTGGTGTTGTGTGGCGATATATATATATATATATATATATATATATATATATAATTGGCTGAAGAAGTTGATGATGGTTGTCAAGACATTCGTTGCACGTTTTTCGCAGTAACTATACAGTGTTGTTAATTGAAACCTAATGTTCCATTTTAGGTTAGGTTGAGAGCGACTAGGGGAATTATGCACTGTTTGTGATTTTATAACTAGATTAGTTAGTGTGTGTTTGATTGCAATTGCAAATTGTGTTCAATTTATTTAGATTTCAGTCTTGTTTATCTATATTTCATGGGTCACCTGCGTCTCGCCTGAATTGTTTTCTTTGTTCATTTCCTTCTCAGTGCGGACGAAAAATTGCGTGTTTGGCCCCTTCAGTAACGCTATCCCGTCTGTGACCGCGAGCAACACCAGTTCGGTTGACTCCGGTTGCTCTGTCACTGCGCATCACGGCAGTCCAGTTCCCACGGATCTTCGGTGTTCTTCTTCCTTTCAGTCCAGCCGACTCAGCTCACCTGTGTCGTCTCGACGACGTAGCAATTCGCAATCTCAGCTGGATCAGCTCATCAAAGCTGATCAGCCGTTGAAGAACACCTCAAACATCTCGTGTTCTAGTTCCAATATCCACGTGCGTCGTCCGACTCTACTCACTGCAGATTTGTTAGCCGGGAATGCATGTGGATGAATTCCCAGTTCCAGTTGGAGATGCAACTAAAACAGACTTACCTACTGTGTCTGTGGATTGTTGTGCTGATTGCGTAGCACTGTGCAAATCGCAATTTTCTCGGTACTTGCGAAATTCTTGGTTACCATCGTTTTGTTGTGATTTTTTCCCCCATTCCGCTCTCGTAAACTCCATCCAATGACAGGCAGCCATGTGCCTGTCTATTATATAACACCCAGACATTTGTGCTACTTTACAGTGGCAGTTAACCTTCTGTGATGCGTTGATCCAGATAGCTGTACTGATTGAAGGACCTGTTGCACTCAGGTACATCCGTGCCTAGCATACCTAAGAGAGGTCAATGTTTGCAAACAGGTGCTTTTACATAATTGTTGCTGCTTGCGTGTAGGTACTCGCATAGAGGTAAAACTCTATGACTTCACAGGAGAACATTTTTTCATAATTCTAACAGTTCTATCTTCAAAGCAACGAAGAGTGACATTAAGAAGAATGACGTCAGCCCAACCATCAGTTGAACCTAGTTGCTGAAGTCCCGCTCGATATTGTCGAGATGTTTTCCGTATTACTGGTGATGTTGTCCACATGGTCATCAAAAGTGAAAACGACTATCGAACGGTAATCCGGAGTACGAATCGCGAACACGTAGTACGAAACATGGCAGAACCGGAAATCCCGGAAAAACGGAAATTCCTCATCTCCAGCCGAGACTGTATTAACGTAACATTAGCAAAATGGTGTGTGCATACTTATAGACATGATTGATCTTGAATTCCACCTTAACAGTTGCAGTGACAGTGAAATTGGCCATTCAAAAGACTGGAGGAACTGGTTTATAGATTGAGAGGGGGATACGGTAAGATATCCTACCTGGCTGGCTAGTTTAGCTGCATGTTGGCAGTTGGGACATAGTTTGACCAGGTCTTCAATTTTACCATCAGTAAGCGAATCCTCAGCAAACACCTTCAGTCTGCTAGCAATGAAATGTCCGTACTGGAATTGACAAGGAATAATGGCTGGCCAGAGATTTGACTGTGACCTCACGTGATCGGCAATCATGAGACACTAGTTGATCACGACAGAGAAGCAACAATGACGATGGGGCTGATGGAGCTCGCTCGAGAGAGAAGATGTCGGCTAAGTTCTTCAGATAAACGCGTTAGCCTGTCTGAAGATGGAGTTCAGGGGGTAACACTCTGGATTTCTGTGGCATTAACTGGGGTTCTAGTGACGTCAGAAAGCTGGTGACATGGAGCGGGACTGACGCGACCTCACCATGTGTCAGGTTGATGAATTTTAAAGTATTTTTTGGAATCCCCCGGATAAAGCAACGTCCGTTGCTATCTTTTGATTTAGCCGATTGCATCAGAGACACCGTGGGATGCCCGTTAGGTTAATCCTTTTTCACGGCCTAACGGGCCGTATAATGTTAGATATTACCACCTCCCCCCTGCTGTGTGCTGGATGAACTACCGGTGGGACGCTCAAACCTGGACTGAAAAACGACTCAGCCACAACATTTGGAAAAAGGTCTGTGCCACCGACATTGTGAATGGCAGCTGACTGTTTTTTTTTGCATGATGCCGGCTTCAGTCCTCAGCGGTGCAGGACCAAATGATTGCAGTTTTTCAAACCTCTCTCCACCTACCTACCTAACACAAGCAACCTTTAGCTTATTCAGTATAGGCGTCCCCTTTTGCGTAGTACGTCCATTGGGATGCGTCACCGTCAAAGTTCCTCATAACACACACTATAGTCATAGACACGAAGACCAGTAATGGTAAATAGGGTTCAATGGCGCGACTGTCAATCTTTAATTCGTTCTCATTCTTGAACATCTGCCAGCCTGATCAGCCGGTACTTTCATTGGAACCACCGTTCACCGCTATAATGACTAAAAGTAATGTGTATAAAGTAAAAGCAGTGGGAGCCAAAAACGGATGAATTCAGATTAAATAGAAAGATTAATAATGCTGTGAATGCAGACACGCTATCGGCTGTGGCAATTTGCCATGTCGGATGGCTTTTCCTACCAGCGATCATGATACCTCAGTCTGGTTGGATTAGTAAGGCTTTTACAATAACGAAGCTAGGTCAAAAAAGTTCATTTCAAACAAAAGGGACTCTGCTCTTGATCAAACAAAGAAATGATTGGGGCTCAGTACACCATATCAACTACACAGTCATTATTATGGCATTGGCTCTAACATNTCAGCGGTGCAGGACCAAGTGATTGCAGTTTGTTCAAACCTCTCTCCACTTACCTACCTAACACAAGCAACCTTTAGCTTATTCAGTATGGCGTCCCCTTTTGCCCAGTAGGCCATTGAGATGCGTCACCATCAAAGTTCCTCATAACGCACACTATAGTCATAGACACGAAGACCAGTAATGGTAAATAGGGTTCAATGGCGCGACTGTCAATCTTTAATTCGTTCTCATTCTTGAACATCTGCCAGCCTGATCAGCCGGTACTTTCATTGGAACCACCGTTCACCGCTATAATGACTATAAAGTTAATGTGTATAAACTCCAAAGCAGTGGGAGCCAAAAACAGATGAATTCAGATTAAATAGAAAGATTGATAATGCTGTGAATGCAGACACGCTATCGGCTGTGGCATACTGCCATGTCGGATGGCTTTTCTAACCGGCAAGTTGAGTAATCACGAGGTCCCCAACCAGATTGGCGGTATCTACCGACTTTCGTGATCACGTGTGTTCATCTCGATGTCTCACTTCGTGACTATTGCCCGGTGCGGCAGACGTCTTGTTGACATACAGTTTCGTGACTCGAAGTCGCGAATTGCATATTTTCCACATGGCTAGGAGGTGGCGTATCCGTAGTTTCTGAAACTGAGCGTTGGTGGACTTCAGGAGACAACGATGGTCAGACATTGCCAGTACCTGTTGCGTATTTGTCAACTCTTGTCGACAAAAACCAGAACAGTAGCCTGAGGGACACAAAGCTATCTCAATTCCTTGGAAAAGCAATGCCCTTTTTACTGGAAACAACTGTTCAAAATAATTGTTATTATTGGGCGGTAAGCTTGTTACCTTTTAATTGTCTAGCTTGCTATTGCGTTCCGTTACTTCGACTTGAGCAGTTCGCTCGTTAAAATCTGTCAAGCGTTCATCCAACGTGTTTTAATCGCCACCTCTTGCAATCAAATCCACTATAGCGGTTGACCGCTGTTTTTGATGGGTTCTCNCTGTCATACATTCGGTTACGTTTATTTTATCTTCTAATGACTGATGTTTGCAATTAAACATGTGTGCAACACACCGATAGATTTAACCACTCTTTTGTGCGCTGATTTGTTTGCGCGTAATCGCGATCGCATGCAGAATACTGTCTCGATTGCGGTGGCCTCAGAATACTTGGTTTCACGTTTACAGTCGCCTCAAACGCACTGCAACCTCTACACTGTCACAGCGTGTGCAACATTCGGCCAACCCGAAACTAAAAGAATCAGGTTAACTCACTCCCCCCATCATCCTTCGTGTAGATAAAGCCGTTTTCATCAGCCACGTTTTCATCATCTCGGGCCCACACTGTGCACTTATCCACTTACCGTTTATCGCTTGATGCACGACGCGTGAATTCTGTTGGATGTGATAAACAGTGTGTTCGCAATTTTAGTGTGCCCGAGTTCTCACACCTTGGGCTGTGCATGCTGACGACCATTTTCGATTGTACTTTCGTATAATTCGCCAGTTGACCGTTCCATCTGTTCACGTGGTACTCCGACAAAGTAATAATACAAACACACTTGTGATCAGTAGACATCAGTTTCTGGTCGCGACTAGGTCAAGTCATCTTGATTTCCTGCACCTGTTTGCTTCAGGCTGTGCGTATTCGAGCTCGAATCTGCCCGAAGACTCTAGTTCCAACGCTTCAATGGCTAGAACAAATCGCCGTGCCCGTGTGCGTCTAGACAAACGTCTGTTGGTGGAACACTTCAAAGTCAATCTGGCAAACCGTTTGCGGTTGAGTCCACAGTCCGTCCACGTAAGTCAATGCATGTACTAAGAACGCCAGCTAATCGTCCGCCACATCGGAAATTCTTTCCCGATGGTGTGGTCGATTGGTGTAAGGTCGCGAGGTGAACAGATGATGTTTTGACAAAGAGGAATGAAGTCGTTCACGAAGAGGTTGGCCACTGTAGGTCGGGTTCGTCTCCCGGGCTGGGGCCCTCGCGACTCACAGAGTCGGTGGCTTGAGACGTTAGGTGAGATGGCGGCTAATCGAGCTCAGTGGCGTGAATGTTGTCGTTGTTTGGCCGAGTTGTCTGTGAAGTGAGTGCACTTAATGATGCGGGGCAGTGAAAGCCGTAAGGAAGCTGTCTCCTTGATGATGCTTTACAATTATTTCATGGCTGGGTTGTTTGTTTTCCAGGTGTAGGCACCTTGATAGTAAATGAGCTTTCACACAATTATTAGCAGCCGTGTCTTCTCTTTCCTCTTTTTCCTCCTTGTTTTCCAGAGCTTGTTTTTTCCTTTGTGATTGTATGTCAATTAACCATTGATGCAGACCACCGTCTTTGACGGTGCTGATTGGGACTTACAAACGTGGTTAATCCATTAGAGCGATTTATGTCAGCCGTTGATGTTCGATAATGGTAGTCTTTGCCGATTAGCCTAATTCAAGCAGATGAATTGTAGATGGCGATGTAGCCTGTCGGTGGTTTTTAAAAGCTGAATGGGAGGGCGAATAGTGAGAGAAAAGATACGTTGATCGTACGGACAGCTGTGATTGTTGGTTCTAATTTGAGTTGCTTCAGTTGCTTTCACCTAGGCTTCCACGATCTAATAACACCACCCGCCTTACATGTGGACTGCTATGTCTGTTATGGTGTAAAAACTGAAACCCAGCTTGAATTCGTCTGTCTTAACGTGTTCATTCCGTATATGTCGATGCGGAATCATATGTTTATCATTCAATTTTGTCACCCTGCTTTGTATCGCCACATTGTGAATGATCTCTTTTTGTGTAACAGCTTTACGTACAGTATTTGTCTTTTCTCTGTCTGACTTTTCGTCTCTCGTTTACACCCTGTCCTCTGCCCGCGTTATTCTTGTAGATGGATGTCTGTTTTCAGCATAGAGTACTCCAAAAGGACTTTGATCAACTGCAACCCTCGGATACGGTACGTCCGATCATAGTGAACTTGATTTCCTAATGATTTGTACAGTACCCTGTCGTTTAATCGTCAATCTAGCCTTTCGTCACTGCGCTGTCCAGACTGGACTATTTTAATCATTGCATCCCTTCTTTATTATTTTCGTGCACGTACACACGTGGCTGCATCGATCTGTCGTGGCAAATGCATGGGCACGCTCCTAATTCCATTGGTAATGTCCTCGCCGGCAGAAGTTTCATTCAATTTTTCAACTTTCATCTGTTTCATCCTTCCTTTCGTATATTCACACAATCAGTAAGTTGGTTCAATAAAGTCCGTGACTTCAACCTGAAAAATTCCTGATCACGGGGTTATCGATTGCAGTTAACAGGATAGTTACTGTGTCTACAATCGAGACGATCGGGCAGTCTGAACACGGTTCGCACGGATTTACGATTGAGCGTTTGCATATGATCGATCAGCCGAATGTGAGGATACTGGCGTTGTGGTTAACACTTTCAGTCTCACAAGCACGAGGGTCAGAGTGCGAATTCCGGCCCGGACAAGAATATGCACTACCGATGAGCTCTAATAAGAACGAAATTCGAGTCTAGTGTTTCCTTACGAAATGGGCCGGCTGAATAGCTTATATGAATGCATACACTGCGATAGAATAAAGGTAATGTTTAGTTTGAAATATTCTAAATCGCCCAAATTCAATCCAATAAATAATAAGTTGTATAGTGCGACGTTGTCTGTTTGCTTCTATCATACCAGTGCGGCGGTGGTTCCATCACCTGAACGTACGTCTGATATGGTGCAGCCGGTGGCTTAATCTTCTAAATATCAAACCATGAGGAGTAGTATTTTGATTTGTTGGAACGGGCTGATGTTTATTGTTCCCGTATACTTATGTGAATTCATTCAAACGGTGTACTTGGTGTGTCGATCTCTCGGTCTACTGACGTAAACGTGATTTCGCGAAACAGATACCTAGGCTAGAACAAAGCCGAATTTTGACGTCGAGCACCTTCTACGTTTAAAGGATGGTACAACATTATAATGGAGGCTAGGCGATAGCGGAATTCCCAGTGCATTTTTAAGAAAACATTTTTAATCACGTGTTGTTTCACCTTGTTCGCGTAAGCAAACTTCTTAAAAAGCTACACTTAATTTTTCTTCAAAACAAAGCAACTCTGTTAGTTGACTTTGTGAAAGATTGCAGAAAAAGAAGAGCTGATTTCTTCTGCTTGGTCGCTGGACGAGTTCTATCTCTCTTCACACGAATGATAAAGGAAATAGTGTGTATTCCGTAAATAGTTCGCACGTGACTGTTTTCTCTGTTCACATCATCTTCGCGCACCGTCATCTTTCTGGAAACCATAGTAACGGTTAAGCGAAGGCGGCTTGTGTGTTATCGCTTTTTATGACATTCTGCTTATATTCTTGCGTTGCGTATCAACTTGTTTAATTAAATATCTACGATTCCTGCTCCTTGTTGCCTTCTGCGATCACTGCCTCTGGGATTATTTTATGGATTCACTTCGAATAAGGTTAGCAGACAATACTATACTGACCTGATCAACTGATTGCTCCATGGAATGACAACAGCAGTACAGTAAAGCTATCAAAAGAGACAGAGTTGTTCTCTTCAATCTGTAGGGCTCTGTTGGATCTGGTCAGCCATTGCCTTCTTAATTTCTGTGGACGTTCATATCGACGTCGTAATTACCGTGTCAGATTCACACAGGGAGCATTGCGTACCTTTGGTCTTCTGGTGTTCGCCCGTTTGTTCTGCTGATCTGGTTTGTGAAACGAAGATTACCAGAAGAGACTAATGTTAACCCAGTTTTTAGGCATGGTTACGTTGACCTTTCCGTGCCGGGATGAATCGTGTCATTTTTTACGGCGCTTGGTGTTGATATTTTATACCGGTTCAACATAACTATTGCGTAAGCTGGTGAAACAGGTCTAGTCCCCTGCAACGCTGCTATTCACCGTATGCCTGTTTTTAACAGTCATCTGAAGGACATTCACAGCATTTAAGAGTTGCATTGCGTTCGTTTTAAAGATGTCCGACAATGTGCCTTTCGGCAAGTAGTCTTGCTACAATGGAAACACCCTCATTTGCTTGTTCGAATCTACTCGGCCACGTTTGGAACGTGACACTCAAGCGCTTGCCAAATCTCACCCATTTTGAGTTAATTGGATTTAACCAACGGAAACATTGTGGTGCGCCACCCAGGACTTAACTTCATAGTAAGAAGATATTGTTTTCAGATTTGCATTTTTCTCGGCCTCCTCGACGGTCCAAAGTATATTTGACTGGGGACTCTGGAAGAACCAGCAAGGCCGTTTTTTGTCTGCTTCCAGATTAGTTGGTATTCCGTGCATCGTTATAGCTGGGCCCTGATCGTGTTTACGGTGAATTCAAAACCACTGTGATCAACAAACTCGCTTCGCAAGCATTTGGATCGAAACTGTACTATCGACAGAATCTAATATATGGACTACTGATGACCTCTGACCAAGACGGAGATTGTGTTTAGTGTTTCTTTTTAAAAGATGCCATTCAAAGATCTTTGTTAATGTGAATACTGAAGTCAAAGATGTAGCGGAAACTGAGGTCAGTGACGCAAGTGTTGTATTCCTGTAGACGAGCAGTTGACTTTCGTCGACTTCCTTTCGTATTTTATCGCACTGTTTCATTCGTTTCTTTGTCTGCCTCAGCTCCAAGTGACCATTGACCCTAAACTGGAGTCCGGCACTATGAAATTAGACCTACGTGTGCTCGATTTAACCGGACTTCGCATCCCGTCTTGTGAACAATCAGCAGTAGAGGACCGTTTGTCTCCAGTTTGGCCTAACACAATTCCTATCTTGTGCCATTCCCACTGGACAGTCGATCACATCCTACTCGTGGTTGCTTCTATCCTTCGATCCGTCTATCACATGCATATCTCCCGATCCTGGTAAGCCTTCATACTTCTATCAAATGAATTTCGTCCGAACACGGCTCGCTTATTAATCGTAGGACATATCGGGAGACAATTCTGAATTGTGACGTGCATTCACAGTGTGCATACTACTTCGCGCGATATAATTATAAAACTTTACCTTGATCAGTTCATTTTTCAGGAAAGTGTGAGGACATGCAACACAACATTTTGTGTAAGGGTTTTATGGTTAAAGCCTAATTGAACTGCCAGTAGTGATAAAACGCGAAAACTGATCCAAAATAGTTAAAGTAAATGTCATGAGTGCCGCTGCTCACCAGAGGTTTTAATATTCCATTGTCAGTATTCCACAATTTTCTAGGATGGGTGCACTCTCCAATTCCTACGTTTAGTAAAAACTTCATCCATGTTGGTTCGTTCATTTGTGATGTCCTTTAATTTCTGTCAGCTTCAAGCCAGGATATCTTGCTTGCTAATCCGATCAATTTTGTATAACATCTTTAGGATGTGGAACACGTTTCTGGGAGTTATCTTGTCAATCAGATAAAGACTTGTGTTTGGGGTGCGTACTGACTTATGCATTTCACCCATTATTCCTTCGGAGTAAATTCCTCGAACCATCGGTTAGCAGCCGTTACAGTTTTTTGGAAATGGATTGCTTCTGTTTCTTTCGCAGGTCATGGCAACAACTAAGTATTAGTGAAGAAGATATTAGGCTGTTTACCGATACAGGTGCAGGTTTCATTTCCATGGCTCCCTCCGACTAGTAAACTTCGCTCTCGTGTAGATTCTTAGTAAGTTCGTGGCTGACGTTTGTACTCGGAGTCAGCGGGGTGTGGGGACAGGTTCTCATCCACTCGCAACGGCCATGAGCCTTACCGAAAGGTACTCTGGTTCATGACGTCGCTCACCGCAACAGTTAAATGGAATAGCCCGGAAGAAGAAGAGTATTGAGAAGGATAAAAATTGATGAAACAAGGCTATGTGGAACAGCAAAAGTTTGCGTCATTACAAACACGCCAATAAAAGCAACATCCTGCCATCTCTGATAACGTTTCAAGCCGGCTCTTGGGATTATCGCATGAGCCCCAGTTCAGCAGGTGACACCTACCCACTTCGTATCCTATTGCGATTCTCGCACTGTTACTTTCCTGACTCTCCCAATCCTTCTCCTTTACTTAGTGCAATTTTCCCGGTGTGAGTAGTCGTCGACACATGTATTCCTCCTCCATCCTCACCAGTGGACCTGTCCTAACATGGCACTCTGGCGCTTCGTTCGATCATTTACTGTCCCCTGTTCCAAACAATGGCCAAGTTGTCTACTACAAGTGGGTGTTTCCTTTTCTAGGCTACGTGCGTGTGTGGAACACCTGACTAACTTAATCGTCAGTCGCAACGTTTTTCTCTCTCCAGTTTTTGCCACCCTGGCTTTTGTAATTTGAGTTTCCCCATGACCTGTTAAAACTAGGTGGCATTGAACTGTCGGCCCAACTATTTTCTCCCGCTGCGTCCAACAGAACTGAATAGGTCAACTTTGAAACTTGTGTTGTGCTTTTACTGAGAGCTTGCAGTCAAATCGCCTGTGTCGATCGTATTTCCACCCTGTGATACACCATAGCAATGATGTTTTATTCGACCAGTGGTTGTATTGGTAGCAAAAGCTGCTTGTTATTCAGTTACTCCTAGCGCTATCTGGGACTGCCTCATTTTTGAAGAGGTACATATGAAGTGTGGCTGTCTAGAACACTCACGTGTTCATTACAATGGTTGTTCAACCTCCCTCTTCCTCTTCAAGTTTCTGGTGACATCGATCTAAAACTCAGAGGTCCGAAGACCCGTTTGGATTCACTTTATTGATTAGCCTAGTCTTTACGGAGCGCTAGAAAGTTAGTTTGGTCCTGATAATTGTGGTGGCTGTAGAGGTTCTGCTTGAGGCGGTTACGTATGTCTCAACAAATAACACTGCTGTTGGTGAATCATTCCTGTTGACCTTGACCAGCGTTGAAGGGAAGTTCGGTTAACGATTGGGAGCACTGACTAGGCTGCGTGCTTTCGATCAGGTTTTGGAGATCCTGTCCGTCTATGCGGAAAATGTATACGATCTTTTCATTCCCAATTGCCTTTGCATTCGTCAGTTAGCTTGTATCAAGTGAGCTAAATGTGCCTGGATGGGTCCTCGTGATCACTCAAACCGCTGGTTGGAGACGCTATCCGAGATGGCGGCGTGTCGCAGTCAATGGCGTACCTGCATCCATACCATTTCTAGTTCTTTTGCTTAGACTTCTATTAATTTTCAACCTTCTTAGTTCCACGTCACTGTTGAGGTGAGCGGCAGCCCGAGCCGCAGTACCTTTGGTCAGGCTCATGACTGATATGATGATGATGTAAAAAAACACCTCATCAGTTGTTATATGT
>LOND01000464.1:88450-101647 GCA_014220965.1 Paragonimus kellicotti
ACAATTTGTCAACTATCGGCCGTTGCTTGCGTAGCGTTTGCGACCTATGATTCGACGTTCGAGAGTGGCTGCTTACTGCAACCATCAGTTGAAATATCTCTCATCCCTCATTTTTCAGTTTGCGACTCAGGAAGTGCGGTTTCGGCGAACCCACTCCGGGGCCAGTGCTGGACACAGCCTTGTCTTTATCCAATTTCTACAATCCACATCAGTGTTTAATGGTTCAGTTGCTATCTGATAACCCTGCACACTGTTCCCAAATGTCACCCGAATGCGTTCCCAAGGCGAACGCATCCCGTACAACGTTGGCTGCTTTGGCGACCACAGGTTACGTGTTTGTGCGTCGATGGTACCCCGCTTCGTTGACGTTCGACTCGGAGTGGTACGAGGTAGTCTTCCCTGTTGGAGCGGATCGAGCCGTGCGTTGGACTGTCTTAGTCAACTGGATTTGCACACACTCTGGTCTCACCGCAGATCGACTGTCCATTGCTCGGGTAATTTTTTTACAGTTCGTTTTATAGTTTACAATTGATAACCCACCGGTGATTTTCAACCTCGTTTCCGGGTAATCCTTTATTTCCTGTAAGATTTTAGAAACTATCTTGTATTTCCCAGCTTACTTACACGCCTATAATATTGGTTAGTTTTTGGCTGTAGAATCATTGGCAGACTGTTCACCGTGGGAAGTGCACTAACACTGGAACGTTGGGAACCCTAATTGTGCGTGCCCGTTTGTGACATTAAGTTATTTGGATTGAATGTCAGTCTACCGTCACTCAATTTTTTATTTTGTAGTCACCGATCTCTACTTTAGTTGTATGCATTCTATCGATTCTCGCACTGTTACTTTCCTGACTCTCCCAATCCTTCTCCTTTACTTAGTGCAATTTTCCCGGTGTGAGTAGTCGTCGACACATGTATTCCTCCTCCATCCTCACCAGTGGACCTGTCCTAACATGGCACTCTGGCGCTTCGTTCGATCATTTACTGTCCCCTGTTCCAAACAATGGCCAAGTTGTCTACTACAAGTGGGTGTTTCCTTTTCTAGGCTACGTGCGTGTGTGGAACACCTGACTAACTTAATCGTCAGTCGCAACGTTTTTCTCTCTCCAGTTTTTGCCACCCTGGCTTTTGTAATTTGAGTTTCCCCATGACCTGTTAAAACTAGGTGGCATTGAACTGTCGGCCCAACTATTTTCTCCCGCTGCGTCCAACAGAACTGAATAGGTCAACTTTGAAACTTGTGTTGTGCTTTTACTGAGAGCTTGCAGTCAAATCGCCTGTGTCGATCGTATTTCCACCCTGTGATACACCATAGCAATGATGTTTTATTCGACCAGTGGTTGTATTGGTAGCAAAAGCTGCTTGTTATTCAGTTACTCCTAGCGCTATCTGGGACTGCCTCATTTTTGAAGAGGTACATATGAAGTGTGGCTGTCTAGAACACTCACGTGTTCATTACAATGGTTGTTCAACCTCCCTCTTCCTCTTCAAGTTTCTGGTGACATCGATCTAAAACTCAGAGGTCCGAAGACCCGTTTGGATTCACTTTATTGATTAGCCTAGTCTTTACGGAGCGCTAGAAAGTTAGTTTGGTCCTGATAATTGTGGTGGCTGTAGAGGTTCTGCTTGAGGCGGTTACGTATGTCTCAACAAATAACACTGCTGTTGGTGAATCATTCCTGTTGACCTTGACCAGCGTTGAAGGGAAGTTCGGTTAACGATTGGGAGCACTGACTAGGCTGCGTGCTTTCGATCAGGTTTTGGAGATCCTGTCCGTCTATGCGGAAAATGTATACGATCTTTTCATTCTCAATTGCCTTTGCATTCGTCAGTTAGCTTGTATCAAGTGAGCTAAATGTGCCTGGATGGGTCCTCGTGATCACTCAAACCGCTGGTTGGAGACGCTATCCGAGATGGCGGCGTGTCGCAGTCAATGGCGTACCTGCATCCATACCATTTCTAGTTCTTTTGCTTAGACTTCTATTAATTTTCAACCTTCTTAGTAATTCCACGTCACTGTTGAGGTGAGCGGCAGCCCGAGCCGCAGTACCTTTGGTCAGGCTCATGACTGATATGATGATGATGTAAAAAACACCTCATCAGCTGTTATATGTGAATGTATCAATTTTTCTGTTTTGTAACTGAGGCTATAAAATTGCTTATCGGAGTCCGTTGTGCGCCATGTATCTCATACACGCTTGCCCCAGCAAAACCGGTTAGTCAATTTATGGGCAGGGGTCTGTGACCATTAATAACCTACCAACTAATCGTTCGTGATGAACAACCGAGTCGTTCAATTCTTAGATAACTATGTTTACGGTTAATCACCGAGGAACTTTTTGACTCGTCGATCATCACGATAAAGTTTGTGAGTGTCCTGTTTTTAGTTGACCTCGGTAAACAGCCAACCGACAGGCTAACAGTGACATGTTTTCGTCTCGGATAAGAGTAAATAACTTCTCGCCCGGTAGGGCGGTTGCTGCAAGACTGGAACAAGGAGGCCTATCGTATCAGTGCAGTGCTTATATGTCCGGGTTTCTTCGTAACCTTTTGTCTAGATTCAAACGCTCAGATTTTCCGTTCTTTGGACAATGTCAGACTCTTTTGCGGACGTTCTATACTTAATTGTTTCCACTTTTTCCATCAGGGAACATTGAAGAGATTACACACACTGTGATTGTGGAGCCACCTGTCTTTCACCGTAAGTTTTTTCACTTTTGCCCTGCCTCGTGTTACTCGTGCACTTACCGTTTCACCATAATGTCCGTGTCACTCCCGATGTGTACATTCAGTCGTTCTCAATTTGCATAGCCGTATGCATGTGACATGTGTGTGTAAGCTAGCTCGAGTTTGGAGCATAGTGTCGTCACTACTGATTGGTCAAGCAGGTCGATTGCAGTTCGTACAGGTGCTAACATTGAATTTGCTATGCACCGCCATATACAAGTTGCATTAGACGCTCACTATACTTAGATTTTTCCACGCTCACGTCGGTTTTACCGGTGAGCATTTGTTGCTTAGATAGATCAGTTCGATGTTTTACACGTTAGAGTGTTTGGATGCCCAACGCTTGCGCAACTTCTCGTTTTCGGGAGAATCGTTCTGTAGCTCGCAGTTGACGGACGATATGCTCACCAACGCGTGGGCTACTTGACTTGTTCAGGGTGCAGTTGCAGTACGGCTTACCGAAAATTGCACGGCTACCTCGTGATACACCGTAGGAAGGGATCCAGTATTGAGTGTCTCTCGCATCCAAGTTTTCTAATGGGAATCTGGAGAAAGTCAGATTCTTGTAAAGCAGTTAGGGTTTTGTGTGACCGAATATGCGTTGATCTCATTTTAGACTTGATCCAGTAACTACTGGGCATAATATCACATTGCCTAGTATCACGGTTTGCACGAATGAATTGAAATACCGATGTGTCGACAGGTTACTGGTTTTAATACACAAATTTACGGAGAAGGATTGAAAAAGAAAAAGAATTATTGGCTGGCTACGCGTTTAGTGCGTGACGCACGAGTGTCTTGTATTTTCGATGAACGGATGAGTTTTTATTAGTTCCTGTTGGCTGTAGTTTGCAATCGATATATTAGTCCATAGCATATCGACCCACTGTGTAAAAATAGTGTAAACTAGTAGTCGTTGGAAGAAGTGCATTCATTAATTGAACTTTCCGGGCGAAGATGCTTGGAATTCGTCTGGTTTTCTTTTGGTCAGATCGGCTCAACTTGTACCCTTTTATCTATTATGGGTTGGTGTATGCGTGAGCTTTTGTTTGTTAAGCTGGGCGAACCACACAATGTGGATAGCCGCGCTTTTTTAGTTCCGTGTACAATTCGTTAACATCGAAATTGTTTGACAATATTATCACTGTTCCAGAGTGGCTGACTGCAGTCATGTCGAATACGTCCATGTGAAGACATTAGCTCACAGCTTCCTGGATTTGCTTGACTTAGGTTTATTCCTAATCCAATCTGATTACCACAGAATTGACGATATTGTACACGGTTCAATCTCATTCGCTTGGTACAGCATCCGTGTATCGCATGTGCTTAATATACGTAACCTGATTGTGCTAGCCCGCGCACCAGTGTGTATGCGTCTTGTGTGCCCACTAGCTGCTGGCACCACGCGTATATACAATGCGCAGACGCGTTCCAGGTACTTGTATACTCGCGCGGTCTGATCTCTGACCTCTCGAGTCATTGCTTTGTCTCGCGTCCTCTGTGGATCTATACAGCAGACGAGCAAACGCGTGTGTGGATGACAATGCGAGGTGTGACGCAGATCCGTAGGATGTTGGTGAAGGCGTAGTCACTTGTAACCGAAGCACGGAGCTATGCAATATATGTATCACTTCGTTCGGCACACTCGCTCCAAATGTGTTTGCTACAGATAGCACCTCTCGCTACGCTCCGATAGTCGATCGTTTCCGCCGAAGCTTACATTCACTTAACATAATTCCTAGTAAACCCACCGAGAGTACCTCGAGAATTAGGAGGCATGTGAGTGGAGGCCCTTATGTCCAGCCGGCCAATACTGGTTAGCCAGTTGATAAGCTAGCATGAAAGTAGAACCCTACTCTCTCGGAAAATAAATAGTAACATTTCAGTGGTAGGGTCTAGGTTGGGAAGAAGAACTGAAAATATAGGGCAAGAAGTAGCTCAACATTGAAGTTATATATTAATGCACTATAGAGAGAATAAGGAAGAGGAAAAAAAAACAAAAGTTTGTTGATGGACTGAAAAACAAACAGAATAATCATCATGCACCAACAAAGCTTAAAAAAAGGAAAGATATAAAACCAAGGTGAGCGGGTGGTTTACCAAGCGACGACAGCCGTTGATCAATTCGAACGAAAATGTAGATATAACTAACACAACCTACTTGAGCCTAACCTGATCATCGGTGAACATAATACGCCGATGTTCACGCACACGCAGACACATTCTTTGCATTTTTATATTGGCTCTGTATGATGCCTCTGCAGCACACATTTCATTGTTTCGTCCTTTCTTCTAGCAACTCCGATGGCCACCTTTCAAATCGGACTGATGGTATCGAGTCCATGTTATCCTCAGACTCTTTCCCGTGTTCCCAGAATTTCCCTTTGGCACCCCCTGTGTTCGGCCCGGAACTGCCTTGCTCTCAGAATTATCCGGGTATAACCACCTCTTCCAGCCATGACAGTATGCTCACTTTCACACGGTCATACGACTACGAGCAGCCGTTGCGTATCTACACAGCCGAGGACGTGTTGCCGTCGACGAGTACCAGGCCGTTTAAAGGTGATCAGTCGAGTACAACACGACCATGTACACTACGGCCCTCGAAACCCCGGGAATCTCTCACACCCTGATCTCTAATGTAGAGACACTGTTGGAGAAGCGTTCTGTTGCCGAGTATTTCAATGCTTCATCCTTGCAAACTATGTCAGTGATCTACTTGGTTGCAGATTGTATTGTTGAGCTGTATGAATATTTTAAAAATCGCTACATCTTTTCTTTACCGGCTCATTGCGTATGACCTACTGCTTTCGTTCATTATTTGCAATGCTGTTTCCCGGTGAGTTACTGTCACCACGACTACCACAATCGTTGTGTTGCCCGCAAACCTTTCGACCGTCTGAATGTTTCCATAATTGTGACTCTTCCCCGTCCGTTGAATTGGACTGAATTTCACACCTATACGTTAAATTATCCATGGTTTTTCTCTTCTCAAGCCGGTTTACCCTAACGGGCTTTATCTGCGTGTGTTTGTACCTACGCAGAAAGTCCTGATTCTGTGCGTTGACATTCTTTTTTCTCTTCTGAAAAACTGTTTTCAAGGTTCATCACCGGTGTGCCTTACTTCTTATCAGTTACGGGGCCACCTAATCTCTGGCTGCGAGTTCACTGTGGTCTATGAACGCCCCTCGTTATAGGTGTTTGTTCGCTAAGCTTTGACGTTGTCATGTATGCTTACATGGTAGCGCGATTTTGATGCACCATGTTCATTAGGTCATGTCGTACGCTCGAGTGTCGGCCTTCTCAGAAATCTTTTGCCAGGTCGTGCTGGCTGATGGCTTATTTAGTTCAAGCTGCAAATAAACGTCAATCACAGCGTTTCATTCAGTTTGTCATTATCAATGTACGTGTTCTGGCACGACTTCAATATCTGCATCCAAGTTCACACTTATCCACTCACTAGTTCCGAAGACGCCGCCGCGGGATTTGTGGTATTTAATACGTGTATGCATAATGCGCATTGCGACACTCATGTAGGTCGTCCGTTAGTACAATTTTGGTGGTTGTTTGCCATTACCTAGGAACGAACCGCTTCAGAACACCCATATCTTCAGCAGAACGACACTGTAGTGATCATCGTTGTACCTGTGAAACTGTCCGGTTCCGAATGGTCTTCTTGATTAAGAACACACTTTTTTGTCCACTGTAACAAATAAATTAACTACACTAAACACACCTTCGCCTTATTGAAGTACACGGGTTGGATCACAGCTCAATCAATTTCATGCCATCATTGCACGCCTAGCCGACACAGACCTTGATCTGGGAATCTCACACTATTACGTACGAGAAACGGTCATTGGCGCCACTTCAACGAATTCAAGTACACGGATCGTATGAATTGTTCTACGTTGGTTGAATTGAGTTCAGTTTCGTATCACTTGTTCATTGCGTTCATTCGTTCAATGATGATATGCTCCATTGACTTTCCGAGTAGCACAAGAGTTCTTTGAATGATGTTTGTACTGTGACTGTATAGTGAACAAGGATCGTTCGTTCACAATATCTCAGTTATTTAAAAATGGTTGACAACCTAATGCCTGTGTTGTAGACTTCGGTTGTTTCATTTTGAGTGCCGTTCGATTTTAGTAGCATGTTTTACAGGCAAGGTGGACTCTTGTGTGGTCGGTCTGCTTCGCAAGGATGCGTTAAGCAAGATATTTTCTCCACTTCAGGGTGGCCCGATGCTCGTCGTTTGATGGCAGGAATTTCTCCGGTATTGCTTTACATCCAGTTGAGTTGGGAATTCAGATAACACCGTCCCACTGATGTTCCTATACTACTTGAGAACCTACCCTAATAGGCCTCCCGCTGGAGTCGAATCAGCGAGCGTACACTGCATGCCATTGAGGTATGACTTTTCAACAAAATGATGGTTCATGTTTTGTGTGGTTTGCATTATTTCTATTGTCCTAGTTTGTTCCGCCACCGAGGTCCATTGGCGATTGATGAGTGGACACGGTTGGAAGGCCTGTTAGCGTAAGCTCCTACACATTGTTTAGACATAAGTACAGTGTGTACATTTCACTCTTTCCCACTGTACTTACGAAGAAATATCAAAAGACCTCCTCGGTTCGCGGAAAGCTGATGTCGGGACGCGCGAAAGTGAAATCGATGGAGAAAGTCTGGTTTCACTTGTCGAACACAAGGACCCATTTACGATCCATATCCTAGCACAGTCCGGAAATTAAATTCTCATTTGGGTTCGCGAAGCGAGCATGACAATCACGAATCAAGGATCGATTAAAAGCTTTCAAGCCACATTTCTGTAATGTCGTCATGCCTACGGCATGGAACCCAGCAAAACATGCAATCTGGACTTTTGCATAGTACTAATAGGCACTGATTTGGTAAACCCCACACACGCATTCAACAACGTTGTTTTGTATCAGGTAGCTCGTCAAACATGCTGAAGACTTCTTCATTGTACTTATGAGGCTCGCGCTACGATGGGAATTGATCGGCTAACCGTTGCACATTTCGGAGCGTTACAAAAGATATAAAGCATCAAAACAACGGGTGAAGTAGATGATTGTTGGCCGCTGAGCATTAACTGTTCGCATGGGTTAAACGCCGTCACGTCCTGTGGATTGATCAAACCCAATCATCCGTCAGTACTGCAACGAGCCGGTTAGTAGTGCTTTCTTACATGCAATCGCATTCAAGTATTCCGACCACGGTGTGCAGGTTGGACATAAAAAACAGATGTGTTATTTTAAAGCAAATATCACTTTTCCTGTAATAAATTCTGCTACGTGAATTTCGCGGTTTTTTAGCATTCGGACAAGTGGAACCGTTTATTTAGGAAGAGGTGTACATCGCGGTTTACTTGCTTCAATGGTTACCTTTACAACAGCATCACCGAACTGTTTTTGATATAAGTAATGATCCTGGTTATCCAAACACAGCTATTTTGGTCGCTTGAGAAACTCGTTGCATAACATAGTCTACTCGTATTCTGGAGAACACCCAAATAGCGTCGGTCCTGAACTGAAGCTTAATGTGCATTACTGCGGTAAGTATGTGAGTCAGATTTTCGGTGTGGATCAGAGATCACTGAATATCGGTTTATATTATGATGCAGCTTTTCTCTGTCGACTGAGCAACTGGTCATGGTATGATTCAACCTTATTTTCGCTGGATCCTCTGCACCGACTTGATGCACGCCTTCCGCACTATAACTATTTCTGTTCCTTGTGAACTGACCGTCTTTCATTCCCCTTCGTAGTATCTCTTGGATCAATACTGAGTTGTATTTTTCCTACTTCGTTTTGAATCATGGGTTCTTCTAACTACAATTGGGTTTTTCTTCAATGTGGTATCCTCTAGATAGGACATGTGAGGCTTCTCCTCGAATTGTTTCCATAGACATATCCCGCTGTTGTTTTTGGAACTTCCTATAGTAAACACCTCTTCTGGTACGACACACGTTTAGGTTCTAATGACATTGTGATGCAAATTATAATAGTTACGCTATGTATGAGTGTATCATGCTCAATGAGCTGTACTTTATCGCTCCGTTCCTATGAGACGCATCCGAGTTCATTTGTCACGTTAGAAATTAACGTGCTTACCTACTTGCGTCCTTGCGTAAGTCGCATGCAGCGGTGTCCCTGTTTACCACAACTCTGTCATTAGTTTCACGAGAATGGACATTCTTCTCTGTCATTGCTCTCAGGTAATGCCGACCGGACGTTCGCGAGCCGTATGGTGATGTTACAATTGGAATCAGGAAAAACGTCTACGGTCCTTTCTTGGTACCTTTGCTGAGGGATGTGATTGGCATTTTCCATCGCCTGTCCGTTCTACACGTTGGCCTCGGCAACCACACCTTAGTTTGATGTATGCCTTTTAAGTCAGTTTGTTGGGTGACTTGCTGCTGGATAAGACAATCCTAGGATGGTGTTCTGTAATCCACCTCTCTGTGATATAATCGGAATCTCTTGTCAGCCCGTCTTACGTGTCCGTGAACAATGGGTAGTAATCTACTCCGTCAGTGAGGTGTCATCGCTGTTCCTAAATAAGTGGCATATGAGACGACGAGTACGCCTGATCTTGAACAGTTGAACCG
This sequence comes from Paragonimus kellicotti, assembly GCA_014220965.1. NCBI lineage: Eukaryota > Metazoa > Platyhelminthes > Trematoda > Plagiorchiida > Troglotrematidae > Paragonimus > Paragonimus kellicotti. Next base: position 97,812 of record LOND01000464.1, read on the forward strand.
TTTTTGAAGAGACTATGTCACAACATGCACAGAACAGCGAAGTTTTCAGCCTTAAAAATGTCGGGGCCGTCGATGCTGAGAAGGCTAGGCAGAGCATGATAATTTGGAGGTTTCGGTTACGAATGCCATTTTTTGTATCCAAGTATCACTGCAGTTTCCATTGGTATCCAGCACACCAGTCGTTCTCAGAACTGAACTCACTAAGAAGCAGCTTAAAGTACACTGTCGAGAAAAACGAAAAATAATTAACATTAGGTACGTTTCTGAAAAGTTTATTTTTTCATATTCCCGAAATATTTGTTGATCAGAAGTTAGTATCTGTAAAACGGTTTCGACGTTGAACGTTCCACGAAGAGGGGCCGTGTATCATTTTGTGGCTTGGCTACTAGCGGCGAGGTTAATGTCGTTAATACACTCCCAACAAATCACGTTCAACGTGTGGCTGTTCATTTTATTTCGTATATTGGTACCCGGGAATTTCCGACAGAAACAGACCTGAAGAAAAACTTTCCTTGGCCGCTCCGTCTGTTTTTAGTGCAATTCCTTTGGATGCTGAAGAAACACGATGGAACCAAGTTATTGTCCAAAACGTCAAAAGACATGACCGCTCTTGAAAATACGTTTGTTGCATACTATTTTATCATACTGGTAGATACGAAATACTGAATTGATCACTTCACTTGACTTGGATGATTTATGCTCTTGAACGAATGGATGTGCTACTGTCATTACTTGTATTATTAGGAGGCACATTTGGCAAAAAGATTGAGCTCATTGTTTACGTTCGGTCGCTCATTTACACTCATTGGAGTGTTGTTGAACGTAAGTCTTGATGAATAATTGCTGACAAATAATCACCGGACAAAATGTTTCCTGGTATATCACATGTCGCGCTTCACGTTTCGTCACACTCACCGGACGCGAATAGAACGTTGTTTTAGGCCATACATTTCACTGTTGCGCAGGCGGTCTCATTACATGTGGATCAGGAGCCGTGATCGCGTGTGCATCAGCAACACATCAGTGGTTTCCACAACTGCTTAACTGTCACAACCGTAAAGTAAAAAGCAAACCCTGTATGGAAAGAGAGGAGAAAAAAGATAGGGAAGGGGCCGAACTATTTAAAATAGCCACGTCTATATTTCAAACACTCAACATCAAGGTGCCAACACCTGGTAGCTGTAAGTGAACGTAAAGCGTCATCAACGAGACAGCTTTCTTACGGCCTTCACTGCTTCGCCATCTCACGTAACTTCTTCAGCCACCGACTCTATGAGTCACGAGGTCACCGATCGAGGGGATGAACCCGATTTACGTTTGTTAGCCTCTTGAGGAACGACTTCACCTACTTACGCCAGGTCATCGTATGCCCATCTCGAACCTTACGCCAGTCGGCTGCAGCAACTGCAAAGTGTTGTCGATGTGAGAGACGACTATCCGGCACTGTTTGTGCATGTCTCAACCATCCACGTCTGTGCAAATGTTAGAACTGAACAGTTGGTTCAATAAAGTCCGTGACTTCAACCTGAAAAATTCCTGATCACGGGGTTATCGATTGCAGTTAACAGGATAGTTACTGTGTCTACAATCGAGACGATCGGGCAGTCTGAACACGGTTCACACGGATTTACGATTGAGCGTTTGCATATGATCGATCAGCCGAATGTGAGGTTGCTGGCGTTGTGGTTAACACGCTAGTCTCACAAGCACGAGGGTCAGAGTGCAAACTCCGATCCAGACAAGGATATGCACTACTGATGAGCTCTAATAAGAGCGAAACTCGAGTCTAGTGCTTCCTTTCGAAGTGGGCTAGCCGAAAGCTTATCTGAATGCATACACTGCGATAGAATAAAGGTAATGTTTAGTTTGAAATATTCTAAATCGCCCAAATTCAATCCAATAAATAATAAGTTGTATAGTGCGACGTTGTCTGTTTGCTTCTATCATACCAGTGCGGCGGTGGTTCCATCACCTGAACGTACGTCTGATATGGTGCAGCCGGTGGCTTAATCTTCTAAATATCAAACCATGAGGAGTAGTATTTTGATTTGTTGGAACGGGCTGATGTTTATTGTTCCCGTATACTTATGTGAATTCATTCAGAACGGTGTACTTGGTGTCGATCTCTCGGTCTACTGACGTAAACGTGATTTCGCGAAACAGATACCTAGGCTAGAACAAAGCCGAATTTTGACGTCGAGCACCTTCTACGTTTAAAGGATGGTACAACATTTATAATGGAGGCTAGGCGATAGCGGAATTCCCAGTGCATTTTTAAGAAAACATTTTTAATCACGTGTTGTTTCACCTTGTTCGCGTAAGCAAACTTCTTAAAAAGCTACACTTAATTTTTCTATTGTGTTGTTTAATTCCGTGTTCGTTCTGGTGTTTAAGGCAAACTGCCATTTGCCGTTCTATCAGACTGGTTTTAATTTATCATTTTTCGATTTTTATCAAATCCGATTCCGTCTGCAAAACGCGATCCTTTTCTTCATGTACTCAACTTTGTTCGACGACACTCTACCCACGGTGTTTTCTGCCTTTTTATGAGGATTCTCTTCCTGGGTAGAGTTTACGGTTCCTGTGTTGACGGGCTTTCGTGTACTTTATTGACACTGTTGTGCATAAAATTCAGATTGATAAGATCGAACTTGAACTGTTCTAAATTTGTTGTTCGCTTTGACAACTGGCTAGTTAGATGGAACACATCATCAAACCTGGAGTTGTTTGCTAGTTCCGTTTTATTTTGTCGATGAATATTTTGGACCTCCTTCTTTTGTGGCCGCAAAAGACGCTTGGCCTGCGAAGTTGTTTATTGCATGAAATCCCGTACAGGTTATGTTAAAACATGGACCACGAACGCGTACACTCATTTGCACGGCTGACATGCATTCACACACATTGGGTAGCAGTACGTTGTCATTCGCCCTGGTGGCACTTCTTCCCATAGCGCGTACACACTATTCCGATAGTCGCTTCTGGTCCATCGTCCTCCTGACGTTGAGACTTTATTTCCCGAATCTACTGCTCACAAACGGAGATGCCTGTTATACAGCACCTCCAGCAAACCTTCGTGGAAAACGGCACATTCTCGTTGTGACAATACGAATGACACCGAAATGAACCTACTGGATTTCGATATTTGTAAGCATTTACGTTTAGAGATTTGAAGATAAAGTATAGACTGCGAACCGAGCATAGCTAAGGTCATTCTAAATGAAAATCCATGTGTGCAGTTGCCAGATTCTGCTATGCACATGCGTCTCTGTTAGCGATACCAGTAAGAAAGCAACATCATTTTGCATGCAACTGACTAATGTCTTATGCTTAACTAATCGTTATTTCCTCATCAACTGTTTGTTTGCTCTGAAGAGTTGACCGAGTATTTCGATCAGAAAATTATTAGTTCATGCACCGCAACATTTCAGCCTATTGAGAATCGACACTTGTATGCTCTTTGGAATCTAACGACTCTCTTAGTTGAGGCTGTTTAATTTAATCAGTCGTATGATATGCATCCGAAACACAACTTGTAACAACATCACTGGTGCTCATTGACTTCGAAACTTGAACAAGAAATCTAAGGCCATTGCCACTGAAAAACGAAGACCCTAGGGGACTTAGTGACCGAATAAAAACCGGCGCTAAAAATAGCATCAAGCCATGCAGAATAATACAATCGAGTTGTGAACGTTTCCAAGAAAATCTCGTCTTCGTTGTGTGATACTGCACTACAAAATGGGAACTTCGGATAAACGGGTTGAGTTCAAGGTTCTTCAACCTGGCTAAGCTGGAAATTAGACAAGCCATATTTACAATAATGCTGTTCAGGGCTT
>LOND01000464.1:108737-119740 GCA_014220965.1 Paragonimus kellicotti
CCACGTCTGTGCAAATGTTAGAACTGAACGAAAAGAACTCGTTTGACAATCATTACCAAATACGCGCTCCCTAACCTATTCGTTTTTTACACTTTGGTGTTACCCGAAGCGATCGATCGAACGCAGATATAGATGGTCAAATAGTTGAGGCTGGTTCACGTCTTCTATCCTGGGTGTTCAAGAGTTTCAGGCGTGAAGTAATACAGTCCTCACAGCTGTCTTATATACGTGACCCTTACTTAAGCCTGTGAAAAATGACTGTCTGTCTGCAGAGGAATACCGTCCTAGCATTTGATGTACACGTTTCTATTTCATTGCCTACACCTCAGCCGTTGCTTCTGATGCAGTCCCTTACATACGGAAACTGGTCACTAACCTGTATAAATTCATTATCCAGCAATAAATTTGCGTAATCATCAGTTTTGAAGAAGCCTCTTGCACTTTGAGGATGCGAAACGCGTTCCGAAGTACTTAGCAGAGTGAAAAATAACGTCTAGCCATGTTTGTATTGTTTGGAAATTATTAGACAACAACAGCTTGTTTTCAGCATAATCAAGATCAGTCAATATGCTATCGGGTGAGAGGTGATTGTCACAGGCAGTCCTCCATTATTTGGTCTGTGACAAAATTAAACAAATGGGTTGAAATGGACAGTCTTGACGTACGCCGCTCCTGGTGCTGAAACTGTCAGACAGTTCACCGTAAACCCTAACCTGAGCTGAAGTATGGGAATAAAGCGCCGACAGTATGTTCACATACTTGGTCGGTACACCCCTGCGTTTAAACGACTCTGAAAGTGGGGATCGGTGGACTGAATTGAAGGCGTCTTTATAGTCGAGGAATACGACGTTTGTTTGCCGTCTAGTAGGTCACCCGGTGAAGCTGCGCAATAGAATGGGCTGGTTACTTTGCAACGAGATCTGCTTCTCTGTTAGCATCTGTTAACTTTTGAACCCACTGCCCAACTCCTTGTTAACCTATGAGTCTCTCGAGTATTTTGAAATTTTACTCGATCAGTACCTATGTGAATGAACATGTACTACGGGTGTCTTGCCCGTCACTTTATTTTATTTCTACAGGATTCTGGAGATGCAAATCTGACGAAATATTACTGATTTGTTTACACGGTAACAGCGTCATTGAGGTTTCATTTCATTTACTTCCATTCACTTCTCTAAACCCACTAACTGCTCAACTTATATTTTGCAGACCAAAATATCGACGAAATGGCACAATCAGAGTTCTTTCTCCTTCCAGCACATATGAACCCGATGGCAGCGTAACTCGTTCAATCAATATTCAGAACAGATGGGACATTATCTTCTTATTCTTCTGACACGAAACAAATGTAAGTGTGGATGATGTTTTTCTGATAGTTTGGAGGAGAAACATCCACCTTTTTGCTGACCACAACAAATGGGTCGTCCATAATTCGACAGCAGGAACTCATGTGCCTTATTTGCGAACGCATTCCATCATTGTCTGGTATGTTCATAAAATACCGGCTAATGACTAATCTGGGTGTGACTTCAAAGCGATTCCACTATGTTGTATGGATCGGCATTGAACTTTATCTGTTCACGGAACGAGTAACACAAAAGTTCTTTTAACTGAGCAGTTATAATGTAAACGGTATCATTACAGTTGTCAGTGTACTCACATTTATAGTTAATCCTCTCAGTTATTGGCACAATAGTAAACGGTAACGAGATATACAGTAAGCACATGTATTTATCAGTCATCTGGATATTTTATCGACTCGACGTATTGGGTAGAATCACGAGGACTGTATAGGCGTGTGTGTTGGCGTTTTAGCTGTAAATTATCTGTTAACTGTTGGGCAGTTCGCACGATACGCCGGATTTCTCACGTCACATGAGTAGGACGATTTGGTTTGCGCATTCTAGGCAAGTGTATGGTTCACCGTAAACCCTAACCTGAGCTGAAGTATGGGAATAAAGCGCCGACAGTATGTTCACATACTTGGTCGGTACACCCCTGCGTTTAAGCGACTCTGAAAGTGTAGATCGGTGGACTGAATTGAAGGCGTCTTTATAGTCGAGGAATACGGTAGTTGTTTGTTGGCTTTGTGTATGATGCTGCCGCAGAATTTAGCGAAGATTGAAAACTTGATGACTACGTCCCTGCCCAGAATAAAGCCTTATCTGCTTTTTCTGATTGTCTGCTTCCTAGGCCAGTTTCGTNAACGAAGCCTGTGGGACGAGATCAAAATACTCAAGAGGTCGACAGAGTTTATCCGTTCCGAAGACACGTCGATGAACTTCGTCATTGCTGACACGATGTTCCCACCACACCACTAATGTTTTGGCGACACCGATGGCGGAAAACGGATACTCTGTGAATATCCTTAGCGTGAATTGGCCAGGTTTCGGAGTCGTACAATAACACTGCCGTCACCGTGGCATTGTACACACGGCCTTTCACCGAAACACGGAGACCATGCCAACCCCGACGATGGTTTAAGTTAACAAACGCCATCCGAGTCTTTGCTGCGCAATTTGTGATCCCACCAGACAGTGCAGCAGTGCTGATACAGCTCGCAAAGTAAAAAACGTCTGAACCACCTCTGACGGCTCACCACCAAGGTTGAAGGCAGGCGCGGAGTTTTGCCTATCTTGCCACAGCACCTTGTACTCAGTGGGTACAAAGACCATAATAAACGGACGGACTGAAGTCTCTGATCTGTCTAGGATGTTCTGGGCTCTCCGTGAACCCTTGCAGACTAGGGTGATGTTATCTGCATATTTTGTGTTTCGAAGTCAAATACATGAGTTGCATTTCCAAACCATCATATTCGCAGTCTGTAACGGCACACCCTAGGATGTCGTCTATTGCAGCGTGGAATAGGAAAGGAAAGGCTGGACGACCACGTCGCAAGCCACTCATACTGCTAAAGTTAGGCGATACGCTGCCATAAGTCCTAACCCTGACAGTTAAATTGCTTTCAGGATTTCCACATACTTCTCGGGCACACTCTTCCTCGATAGGCGGTCCCAATGTGCAGCTCGGTTAGCCACTGACGTTCAACAAAACAACGTTTGTTGACATTCTATATGAATGATGGAGTTCAAGCATCTGGCGAAGTGTGAAGATGTGATAAGTGAAGCCACAGTCAGGGCGAAACCCAGCTTGCGCCTCATGGATATACCGTTCGCGCGTTTCACTCAATCTAGGGAACACAGTGGCCATGAGAACATTTGGCGCAATAGGAATCAAGCTAATTTCTATGTAAATCGCTCCTGGCGATTTAGGGTAATTCACTCAGTAACGCGTATTCGACAATTCCAATAACGCTTATTCAGACGGTCGGGTTAACGGACTATCTTCCAAGTCCAAAAAACGTCAGAAAACGCGATCGAAAGGATTGGGAATTTATACGGTACTTGAATGTGAATCAACCGGGTACACAAATTATCCAGCAAAGGAGTACAAAATGGAGCAACTAAGCACGTGTTCACAAACGGCCACCAGTCAACGGGAAATGACCTCATTAAAACAATCGGGTACAGATGAAGATGAGAACGTGTCAAACAATACCAAGAAGGAAGTTTTAACAGATAAACAATGATAGTTATAAAAAGTAAGAAAGTAAATGTGCAGTTATGGTACAAAATACGTCATGATCGTTTACTGCACACAGCAAAGACAACTAAAGGCAAATTAAGGATCGGCTTTCTACAAACAAACCAAACATACCTCAACGGATTCATCGTTCCGCATCATACCAGACAAAAGACGACAAACGTACCAGACGAACTTCAACAGATCCAACACCCTGTGATTTGCACACGAAGTGCGTGAGTCTTTTTTGAAAATGGAGACGATGTTAGCCAAACCCCAGTCATTTGGAACAACTTCACTGATCCAGAGTTTCTGGAGCAGAGTCCATCGGCTCTTTAAGTAAGTCTTGACCTCTATCAACAAAATGGATAGGAGAGAGTTCGTCTGGGCCGGGCGTCGTGTAATTTTTCTCAGTAATTTGATTTCAAGTGAAGCTTCGGTTTCTGAAGACACAGAAGCATCAATAGATCAGTGAGCAAACGCAGAACCTGGAGGCATGGTCAGTGGCGCGCGTGGCTATTTGAACTGCTGTTAAAAACGCTCAACCCCGCGTCCTAAGATTCGTGGCCGGTTATGAATAGGCTAATTAATGGCTTCGCAAATTACCCCGTTTATCACTATATCCTTGCTACTCGTTTCTCGAATGAGATAAAAGAGATTACGAGAATTCCTGATAACAGCGGTTTATAAGCTTCCGGTAAAGCGTTATGTCCACCAAGTCTCCCGATCCTCTGATAGTTGCTTCCTGAGTTCCAGTCGTGTAGCTTTGTGAGCCGAATTGTACTCACTCCTGGATGGAATATTCCGGTAAGTTCCAGTGGTGGTATGCAGACCCGGGGTTGGCAGCTGAACGAGAATTATTGCCTTTATACGTTGCCTGCAGTACATGTGCCCAACTTGCTTCAGCGTCGTCTGGTTGGCGAGGTCCTGGAATAAAGGCAAACGCACTTCAGTAAATGCAAGACACTCGTGTCCTTGCTAGTTAGAACGCGTCAGTTTGTTGTTGACGGTGAAGTAGCCTCAAACAAAACGCAAAACAAACTTGACACATAACAGTGGATGATCGGAATCCACGCAGGTGTTCCAGATTGACTTGCAATCTTGGAAACAACCACGCCACCGATAGCTGACGGCTATGTGGTCAATCTGTGTCCACGGTTGACTTGGTGATGAAGGTCGCCAGGCGGCGCACTGTTTTCTGTAGCGTCGAGAATGGATATTTGATAGAAACAGCCCGTTATCAGTGCACATCCGCAACAGACGATCACCGTTGTTTGTTGGACGAGCACAATAAAAGTGCAGACCACCTGAGTCACGCTGGTCAGCGCTTAATCTATCTACTCGAGTGTTCATGTCTCCGGTTAGTACTACAACGTCCGTGTGATTCGCGGCGTTTAGAGGGATAGTGAGCTATTGCTGAAATTATTTATTTTTTTACTGCGCCTTGACTACAGTCTGTATAGGGACATGCCACAACAATGAACAGACGGCGTTTGTGATGGTCGCCTCTGGATAATCCAAACGTAACCTTGGGCCTGACACAGGGTCTCCAGACAAGCACATATTATACGCAGACAAGGAATGGGCTAGGAGAAACTGAAGGTGTAGCGTTGGGCCGGAGTGACGTCGTTTCGGTATCGATGACGCGGGTCTCCAAAGTGCATGCATAAGCTGCCTGCCAAATTTCTGCATGGGTATCCAAACGCTGAAGTTGGAAATCGTAAATGGTGTTCAGCGAGCCAGCGGAGGTTTGTGCCCGTTAGGCAAGGAAAACCTGGTGTTTGGCACACTACCATTCTGGATAAGGTTTTCATCACGGGCAGCAATTGAGGCAAGTCTCTAGTGAGCAGCTGTGAACGGGATCGTAAATCACCAAGTAAAGTTTTATTCTACAAGAGAGCAGAAACGGAGACGAATTGGCTTGGTGCAGTAGAATGTGTTATGGGAGCGGAACCGGCCGCCGAAACCTCGGCCAAGGAATGACGACAGGAAGATAAGGCAAAATCCATAATCACTATTAGTTTATAAGTTCATAGCTGTAGGAGAAGAATACTTCTCGGTTACCAAGAACGAAGATGTGGGTTGGCTTTGGAGACCCCATCCGGAGATTTTGGCTCAAAAGAAATATTAGCCACAAGGTAGCGTAGCGAAGCACACGGTCCATAGTCCTTTAGAGACCGGTGGCCAGTAGTTGTTCGATTCACACGCTGTTCGGATGAGGTCCATCCACCTAGAATGCCCAATACACTCTGGATGAGGTTGTGACAGAAGCGGTGCAGTAGTTCGAGTATTTATCGAGAAAGTCAGAGTTGGTGTGATAGATCTGTCCAGCTAGAGAATCCAAGATTGACAGAGCTGTTAAAACGTCTACCTCATATTACCAAAGGCCGGTAACCGAATTGGTTTGAACGCCGGTCGGATGGAGTCCATTCAAACGATCAAGTACACCTTGCGTACGCAATGCCCACAGCACGTCAGACGGACTGCCTGTTGACCAGGAGCTCATGTGCTCTGGTTGGGGGATTCTGAACCACTTTCGTGGGACCGGGTATCATACGCCACGACGCTGTACCATCGAAGAAGTTGTGTGACATTTTGTGGCAGCCCAAGCTGTCAAGCGTTAATCCATCATTTTCTTTTAGTTCTACCGTTCCTCCTCCGTGAGTGCTTACCGGAGGGTAGACCCCCGCCTAACTTCGCAGTTGACACTGAAGTGAAAAGCCATTCTCCAATCCACAACGCGGCATGTGCCTGGTGGCGCTGAGCTAGCCAGTATCCGGATGAATCGGTGGTTTGTAGGCAGCCACCTCAGAATTAGCAGAACAAGGCGGCTGAGTAGAATACAACGGAAGGGAGTAAGTGGTACGTCGTCCAACATGTGGGCTTCCGCGCCGACTTGAAGTTTCTGAACTGAGGCCGACGCATTTACAGAGGTTTTAGTAGTTAAGTACCAAAGTAATCTCCCAAATCTCACACTAAAATTGGAATGGTTTCCTGCGAACGGCACTTCAATTGACGAGCCAGTTATATTACAAATGTCAAATTTCGCAGGCTTCCACTTTGATATGCTCGCATACTGAATGGGATAGCAAAGAGCTGATCGCTTATTCAGCTTGTGACGCAAACTAGTTACTCTTCGTCCTAACAGACATTGCACACATGTTCACCGTCCTTCTGAATATTGGCGTATATATGCAGAATTTCTTGGTCATTTGCTGGAAAAATGCTGGAGTAGATGACGACCTTAGTGATAATAACTGTCCGAAATCAACCGTATGTTAGTCAATCTCCCAGATTTCATATTCCCAAATATTCAACATATTTTCAACTTCGAAAGGCCCTTCTGTCGGATTCAGGCACCGTTTTGTACTGTTCAAACCGTTTTACGAAATTGTACAGCCTATGTCTGGAAGATTACTACTTATTCGTCAATAGTCGTTGGTTTATGAACTGACAAAAATTCGGTTCATATTTCGTTCTTTCGTACTGGCTACGAAAATTGTCCAGGAGCCACTGCGGCTCTACATCAACCACTTTGACGTTCAGGTTGGACTACAGCCCCTATTGAATAGCGAGCATCCTAGTGAGTTTTCACCATTGTCAGCTGGATCGAGGTGCTCGAATTGGGATGCGCTTCAACATGTAGTGCTGCCCTTTATTGATGTTCTCCATTTCTGTAGCATATCTATGAGCAGGAATTATTTTCCATACTAGGTTAGTTCTGCTCATATTCTGTGACCACATGATTGATGCACTCCATCGTCTATGGTTGGTATGAGATAAAGACACTGAATCCAATATTACTTACACCGGACGAAAACCGCAGAAGCTTCCGTCGGTTCAGGGATCATATGAAATTGTGATCCGGTTACCGAATTTCCTTTGGGTTGGTTGAATGTCGACTTTATGTCGTCGGTTCAAACAATTTTACTGTGCGTACCCAACAACTGACGGACTGGACATTAGTTTATTATGATGCTTCACTTAATTGGCAAATCATGTCTGATCACACAGAGAAACCCATCTGACATTTCGATTATCACCTGAAAATGTACTGACGGTTGTCAGCTCCTCTGGCACTGGCTATGTCTCCTCGGCTCCAGCAACGCGTTTCGGAAAGACGATGGTGCTTTGGTCTGTTTGAAACTTCTCCCGCATAACCCTAGAACTACTCATCACATTCTCTACTGTACCGGTAGTAATCTTTCGTGTGCCCAGTCGTTTTATCGAACAGCGTCCGGATATCGTCCCCCTAACTGTTCAATCCTTCGTAAGTCGTTGGACTGTGGAACAAAATACGACTGAAGCCGGAGCGTTGAGAAAATCAGACATTATTCAAAAACTTGTACGATTGCTTGTCCGCATGTATGTACCTTCTTCCGCTAGTGACTGGGGAACAGGTCTCAGCTTAGTGCTATGTTCGTCTGGTACTGGAAATTAACCCACTGTTCTGATTGTGACATCGAAGCAAATCGAGGGAGACGAACATATATGACAGCCAGACACAGAACGAATCAAATGAAACTGTCATATATGTCAATCAGGGCGTTAGAACATATCTGTGACAAGGAGCATCAGAAAGCAAACGCGAGAAAACAGTCCAGGTAAAGCACAGCGTTCGACAGCACGGCTGCAATCTGATTGGGTGGATGGAACCATACCATCGCCCACGACCATACCATCCGAACTGGTTCGATCGATCGATACGTCCTGATGCGTCCTGACTTCTTCGTTAGGAGATGCGCCTCCTAACAAATAGTATGGGTGATAACTGAGGAGTGCGCTTCTATTGAATCTTTGCACTGAAATGCATATCCCTCAACTGCTTCCCAACACACCCAATGTTATCCTCTGAGGTATTGATTTGAACTGAGCTGCATCTTGCAAACTTCCGAGGTGCGCGATCTAGTTATGGAATATGTGGTGGTCGATTGCAGTAGAAAATGAAATCACGACATAATCGACATATTGGTTGAAGAATCTGAAAGGCACTCAACAACAGTCTCTCGAATCCGACTCCAGTTTATCGCTTTCCTGATCTATATATTCACGATATTGCCATAAGTGAGTTGTTCGCCCCTATTGAGGAATAAGTTTGCTTTTGGCTGCCTATTCGGAAGACTCTCATTATTGTTTCACTCATGTTGTTAATCATCGGAATTGTGTTGATACGATCTACGAGGAATTCGAAGTTTTGAGTTATCAGTGTATATTAAACTATCACCGCTGTTCCATGCAGCAGACGGTTCTAGATGACTGTGAGGTTGTGCCTAGTCAGTCGATTCAGTACAGACGGAGGAATGTTGACGGCTCTATGAACGTCGTTTTGAAATACTTTCAAGGTTAACCAATTGATGCCCATAGTCCTATATTTCCGCTATTAGTGGTGTAGTCTCTAGGATATGCCGGGGATATCTGGGAACCATCGTTGCTTTGTCCGAGCGTAACACAACGAATTTAGAGCAGAAGACAGAGACTTCGGCAAACCTCGTTCCTGTCTTACAAGTCACTTTATTTTTCGCAGTTACCAAATTAACAGAATTTGAGATGTTAAGCGTAATAAAGACATCCTATTCAATTAAGTATCATATTATAACAGGTCACCAATATCGATCGCGATCGATACCACTTATTCACGTAGAATTTACTACTCCAAGTATCGATTGCAGTTGAGGAAATTGTGGTTGTTGGTTACATTGTAACTGGGCTACTTGTTCGACAGTGATGACCGTAACCATGTGGTTGTCAGGATGGAAGCACATATCCGTTGCATCGAGCCGTGCATTGGTTACAAAAAGCACGTGAATTGAGGCGATTAACAGACCTTGGTTCGTGCATGGGTTTTCTGAAGGCGTTCGATCCTGATCAACATGTATACATAAATTTTTGTGAACTTCGATCTTATTTCATAAGACCGGTGCTCCAACAACTCAGAACTATATTACACCCTCCCACATATTGACGGCCATTTTATGAGGTACAGCCAGAGAGACAAACCGGGGAAAGCCTGCTGAGAATTATCCCGGTCCAGTATGCGTCGCTTCCGGCTTTTTTTCATGTGAGGATATGGAAGTCGAACTGACGGATGTTCTATGAGAGAAAGTCGAGAGTGTTATAGGATTGTGAATGTCGAAACATGCTTCCAATCTGGTCGTTCGTAAAGACACAGAAAATACAAACGACCCTAAACAAGTACAAAGAAACCGATCAATATGTGGGGGGAAAGTTTTTGTGCCAAATGCAACAGAAGGGAAACGCAACAAGTTTGTAGCATCTGGTTGTTGTGTTGATGCGAACATATGGAAAAAGATATCGCGGCGAAGTCAGTGGAGTTTTGAGAACCAGGTAAGAATGAAAAACTATAGATCTGGGGGTAGGAAGCTCAACGCTCAGCAACAGACATCTTCCAGTTGGTAAGTCTCGAAATGAAATATTACACCCACATCAATGTGTTATGCGGTTCGTAGTTTCAAAATGGAACAACACTTATGACCGACTCTGCAATGTGTATACGAGTGACGTTGTCCAGAAACGAAGTGCAATTTATGAGCCAGGCTAGGGTTTGCTCATTTGGATGACCTGTTGCGTCTGATGTCATTCGGCTGGTCGATCAATATTGTGAAGCGATCACATGGTCATTATCAAGCTTCACATTAACATCTGTTATTTGTGATGTTCAGTCTTGTTTAGGTTGCATTAAAACTAGTGTTGTAACTAAATTCTACGTTGTTGACATTGTTTTCATTTCGTAGCTGTAGATTGGCATTTTCCAAAGGGTACGATACCGTTCCTCAAACAGATTATCTGCGTTTGAAGCAAGACGAAGTGGAGATGTTTCATATTTCTGAAAAGGGAACTCAATGATTTATTTCCAGTGACAAAAATCTTGATGTTTTTCTGCCTTCACATTGACCCATGAACACATTTGTATGTGTATTTTTGGCCAGATTAAATGGTGTGTAGATATCATCGTTCTGAGTGTAATGTTCATGCAAAAACACGTGATAAGCCGAACAATTTCGCAATCCACTACTGTAGTCCACTGTGCCCTGTCATCCACCCACTGACATAACATTTGGCTACCGTTGGGAAAAAGGTGCCAATCCCTGATATGGGTGAGTAATTTCTGTGTAGTTGTGTGTGATACGTCACAACGGAAAATTTTCTGACGATGCAAAGAGCATCCAAGCAGGTATGAACTGTTTTACTGCTTCTCCGTTTGAAATACACAACCAGTTCGTTACTCACCATGAAGACTAGTAACCAATACGCTTATGTTCCGTAAATGTTCGAACCGATTAAACTGTGTCTTGACATCCACAGCTTGCTGGATAAAAGCAAGTAGTATACAAATGTAAGCTAACGATTACAATTCATTACGCTTGTTAACAATCACGACAGTAAAACAAATACAGTGTTCA